>LQRL01095844.1:0-12232 GCA_001703475.1 Hydroides elegans | reverse complement strand
ATAGCTATATTTAGTCAATATCCGGGAGCCGAAGTCGCCAGCCAACGTTTTAAACAAATCTTTAGTGTATGCGAGCGACGAAGGCGCGAGTTAGCGATTTTTTTTAGAGAAATCCTAAATATAACAAATAAATGCCATAACGAAATTCCCTGATTTGTTTCCCCTGATTTATAATGAAATTCCCTGATTTCTCAAAAAGGTTGATTACTCCTGATTTTCCCTGATTAGAAATGGGATTTGGAAATTCCATGATTTTTCCCTAATTTCCCTTAGGCTGCTCACCGTGATTTTACCAATATGGGTAACGGCAACTGATACAAGCGACTGGTACTTTTATGCAATACATGATGAATCCCGATTCAAAATATTCATTCGGATATCAAATTCTTGAGTTTTGTCAGTAAATCGAGCGCCATAGGCGCGAGAAAAAATCTAGGCTTTAAAAATTTTATACGAAAATATCTTTTTGACAAGATCATGATTTTTTACCAAAACTTTACCTTCGCCAATTTGGCGAAGGTGTTTCGATTCACCTTCGCCAACTGGATTTCACCTTCGCCATTGGCGAAATGCGAAGGCTTATGTGCATACCTGGGCCGGGACACTAGGATACTCCGCTTTGTACGGCGGGATGGACCGGGGCCGTTGAAGACGGTGGGTTTACACGGCGAACTTTCGCCGGCAAGCGTACGCCCTGCTCATGCGCTGATTCTGGTACGACCTCACTAGTTCGGTCGTGAACATACTGAACTTTTATCCAGTCAGCTACTCTATTGTGAGCCAAATAATGGCTGTGTGATACTGCTATGTGCGCTTGCACATCTCTTTCTTCATTATCATTGTAGGGGCATTTTCTACATCGAAATTTCTGGCTCCACCCCGGGTCGGGTGGTAGAAAATTGGACATTTTTGTTTCTACTTATCAAAACGACACTTTTATAGTCATAATACACTTAAACCTTTGAAAAATATCACCAATTTATGTTTTTTTCGCCCACTAAGTGAGAGGAAAAAACATGTGTTGTTTACTTCCGGTAGATTGGAATATTTTTCACCGCGAAAAGTGACGTCACGAAAGAATACCAGCCTAATTGATGAGGTCTGACATATCCAGGAAATGATTTTTAATCGCTTATTACTTCATGAAAAATTAAAATATTTGACCCACACTTTTTGGACCGATAACTGACCCTTGTGGAAGTCCCCTTACGAAAGGACAGGTGATTTTTGTGGGTATACTAAGGGTCGCCCATTTATCGCTCACAAATCCCTCAAAATTAGGGTTGAGTAGAGTTATAAAACTTAAAAGATATGTAGATATATGCAGTGTACATAACATACTAAAATTTGAGGACAATCGCGCACACTACTCTTTAATTATTCGTCTTTTCATCAATTTTGTTAATTGGTTAGGAGGTCGCCATTTCACAATGCTGGTTCCCAACCCGTCAAACGAAATTGTAATTTCACAAGTTCAGGCGACTAATGATGATGAGTAATGATTTTTATGAAATAGAATTACCGATAAAAACCTCGGCAAAAGGTTGTTTAGTGTTTGAATAAAAAGGTGATTTAAATTTTCTCCGACGAATGATTCGTCGGCGAGCGAAAAATATCGCTCGGTGAAATTGTTGATACTTTCATTAGAGGTTTGTGTTAAACCCTTGAGTTTACATTTAGCGACGTAGGCGTCGCTGGTGTCCGAATATTGCTCACAGATTGAGGCTTTCAATCCATTCAAATCTAGTGCTGGGTTGAATCTCATAACCCGGCAACAGTATTCTGCAGCAGGACCTTTTAACGTTTGTAGGGCGAAGCTTTTCATACGTTCTATGTCTGCTCTCATTTCCTCACTCGCTCTTTCTATGTCTCGGAGCCATTGCTTGAATTTTTCGAGCTCGTGCCGTCGCACTCAATATTTCTTTTCAAAACCCCCTGAGCCTTAAGCTCTATTTGAATGTCACGAAACTCCCTAGGAATATCATTTTGATTGTCTGCCATTGTGGTTTTACAATTTAAACTATATACATTTAACAATACACTCCCCTAACTTTACATAATACAACCCTATTGCTCGTAATTTTATACTTTTCAATTAAACAACCTGTTCTGATTAAACAGTAAAGTCTAACCTGACCCGTATTTGTTGAACTGGTGCGAGTTAATGAAGTGTCACTTTTCACCGCTAATAATGGTGGTTGACTGGTGCGATGATAATCTTGTGTAGTAATCGGCGTGATAAGCGGCTTTATTTGTGTAACTACATGTGTCCTCTTCCTTGCATCATCTCGTCAAATTGAATGTTGTGTATATCACGGCGATAGCGAAAGGTTGCATAGATGGCAGCGAAAACGAAAGGTTGCGCAAATGACAGCGAAAACGAAATGTTTGTGGATTACCACATCGAAAGTGTTGGCGTTGCTGTGCTTCTTAATTTGTTTTAATTATATATATGTATATTATTTAATATATTATATTACTGTAACAGCGAATTGATGGTATCTTGAATAACCTTTTCTATTAATTCTAACACATGTTTTAAATTGTCACCTGTAATAAGTGTGGTCTTGGCGCGATAATCGTCTAAAACAGTTGAGTCATTTTCAAGCGCGTTGTATCCAAATTTAGTGCTAGCTTCGACTGGATCCATAGAAAAGTATTGTCCCAAATCATCCCATTACAATTCAATCGTTGCGCTGTCCTCAGTGATAAATACAACTGTATAATCTATCCTTTTGTTTATCTGCCATGTTTTTTCTAATACATTGTTTACAAAATTATCCTGGTCAAAGCACCAAAAGAAGTTTGACGTATAGTTCTTTCTTTACAATTTTAGATTTTATTTTAATTTGAAAGCGTTTTTTTCCGCGACTGGTTCATTTTATTTTTATTATACATTTACATTCATACGAAAATGATTTACACGAAATACATGTTGTTCCAAAGTGAAAGAACGGCAGAAAGCAAGCCACTAGTGCGGCGCGCAAGGGTTTATATATTAGCTGGGAAGCAGACGGACGCCTTTTATTAATTTGATGGGTTTTTTGTACGTCACCGAAAATGGAATGATAGAATTCTATTTGGCGACCCTCGTGCATCCAGTGATTTATATTCTTTGTTCATGTGCGCTTGGTTACAACATGTAATATCAGTAATTACATTAATTTCTTGATTTTCCGATTTAAATGTATTCAATTCATTACATAATATCGGTGGACATTCACGTTTTTAAGAGTTTGTCAGTGGAATATCAGTGGAATATCACGTATTTTTGGAAGAGTTTGCAAATTTGCATTAAATGATTCATTCAATACTGGTCAATCCGAAATCCTGGTTTTGATAAAAGATACATAATTTACCCATCCGGATCTTCCATGGGCCATACAGAAACGTCTTAGCCATAACAATATACTATATTTTATTCATATCCACAATCACATATTTCACAATTATTCGCATAATTTATAGAAATATTTTCAAGCAAAACCAAAATATAAAACGCCATCGCTATCCGAGCAATTGAATTAAATTATCAAATAATATTGCATTGCGCTTACCATAGCATTTAATAATGACATCGAGGTTGAGGTTGTCTGCTTAACGATCCATGTCAAGCGTCACTTTACGTTCCGACTTTTCGATATCAGCAATGTCAAACAGGGTGAAGGACGATAAACTGATTTCTTCCCCGGCACTATCGTTGTTGCTATCGTTATCCTTGCGCCTCCGTTTGCAAAACACACATGAACACGCAGCAGCTTTCAGTCGTTTCATACAAGTGCACACGCCGCCATAAACGTACTAACTCAGCAACCAGAGTGTCATCAGGATCATAAACACAATGACAATTCCAATAAAAATGAACAACAAATGCTCTTGACGGGCTTCAAGGGTCGGCCCGTTATCATAATGACGCTCATAGTTACAGTTTTTGCCATTTTTTGGCGAGGAGACATCGCGTTCAGTCTGGCGTTTGGTGGTGATAAAAGGCGGTTCCTTTCTTTTGTTGCTTTCATCGGTTGAGATTCCTCTGGGGGTTGGTCGTTGGATATTTTGCTCTTCGTGTGGCTCTTTATCCTCAACATTTGAATTTGATGTATTAATTTCAGGTAAATATATGTATTAGTTTCAGGTGAGATTTATGCCGAAATTTGATCAAATACAGAATCGATAACAACCACATGAACTTAAGGTTTGACTTTAAAGGCACAGCTCTCTGTTTTATTCAATGTCCGATGTGTAAACACTTGGATGAAGAGCATTATGTTTTTTAGTTTCTCAGCAATAACGGTACATATTTTAATAAAATGTTCACATAAGGCTGATACAATATTACGCATACACCTAGAGCTGTTTCTTTCCTTTTTATATAAGTGTGATGCATAAAAGTGCTTGAAAAATTCTTTTGCAAAATGCATTTTGAAATGTATCATGTGATCGCTTTTGATGCGTTTTGTATAACATGATGGACAAGCTGTCATAAGAGCTCTGTGTCGTCTTAAAATATGAAGGTTGAGAGTACCATTACTATTTCAGATCACACAGAGAAAGTGTGATACAATAAAAACATTTACACACGCTACTATAATTGTGCTTCCCCGTTGTTATCCATCGTTGCAGCTTTAATTGTATTAGCCATAGTATCCTTGACCATGGCTGTAACGCTTTCGGGAAATGTCTTTAATTGTTCTGAAACGGCGGTGGTTATCTCATTGCGCAATCTTGTTAAATCCTCGTGACACACATTTGTTACTGGAACTGGAGCTGCTCTCTTATTGTTGAAGTTTTTCGCTTTTCTTGATTTAGGGCCCGGGTTACTCGACGATGCTGCCCTGGTATACGGTTTCTTTGTAATTTTCGTTCCACGTGGGCTCGGCATTCTGTAATTTTTAATTTGAAACAAAATGAGAATTTAAAATAATAACACAAAACACACTGGTAAACTGAACGATCTCAAAACGTAAAAAGCGGATAACTGTTATATGACATGGGATGACGCTCATAAAAACGTGGGCATGCGCAATTGTATGCTGGCAATGATAGCTTACTTTTGGTGACATAGGATCCTTGAGAGAGAATATGTGCGCTTGAAAGACGAGGAATCTTTATAGGAACTGATGAGAGAATGTTTGGACGAACGGCATGAACTTATTACACAACTAGATTTATGTAACGATCAAGCAGCGCAGTGATTATAAAAATAATAAACATGGTCACGCCATCGCGGCAATGAAATTTATCAAAGCCAGAACCGATGCATGACACAAACATTAACGCGTTAACGCATCGCAAATGTGTAAAACACATTAGTCAGTGCCGCTAAGATAAACAAACTATTTGCATTTTGCACCATAAATGTGGGAATAATGTCGTAATTAACGTGAACTAGAGGGTTTGTAACTGACTCAATAAATACAAATTAAATTATGTTTCGTAACTTTATTTCTCTTAGTGCTCTTTTTTTCACAAATTAACACATGGCATCATTATATACGTACAATACAAAAATGCATACAAAATTCATAAGTATCAGCCCCTGTAACTTTATTTCTCTAAGTGCTCTTTTTTTCACAAATTAACACATGACATCATTATATACGTACAATACAAAAATGCTACATAAGTATCAGCCCCTGTTACTCACATTCTGGTCACACGGCTATGGTCCCAACTCGATAGTTCTGTATCCTATATAATCGTGGACACGAGCGCACTCGGTCAGCGCAGTCTAAATACACTAAATTCCACTATATCGCGGATGCGAGCGCACTCCGACAGAGCAGTTCACACATACTAATTCCACAAATCGCGGATGCGAGCGCAGTCCAAATTACAAATCACATAAAAACGGACTTCTCCGTACGTGGACAGCATGACACCGGAACTACCAGAACCCCTTGTTCATCTGACGCACTCGACCAGGCAACATCTCTTCACACCAGGCTGTAAAATATATTGTAAGCACACTAAGAAACGAGCCAATATGACACGATTAACCACATAATCCAGACCAATTAATATATTCACTTGTAAAACATTTTTTTTACACAAACAGCAAAGCACAACAACACTGAAACACTGCCTGAACTCTTATAGTACTTAATATTAGCACATGAGACAGAATTGTGTGCCCACGTTTCCCACAATAGTCACATTTTTTTGTCTTTGAAAATAATACTTTTTTGTTTTTCCTGATTTTTACTGTGATGCCTCTTATGCTATATTTTACTCACAGTAGATTTTGAATGAAATTCCACTGCGTCACGTGATGCATTATCCATGGCTAGCGATGTTGAAAGCGCTTGTTCATACGTTAATTAATCCATAGCGAGCAGTTTCTGTTGAATGTTCGAATTGTTCAAACCCGTGACAAACTGGTCGCGCAAGCGATCATTTAAATCCGTGTAATTGCATGTGGATGCTAATTTCCGAAGTTCGGCGCTGTATTCCGAAACGGATTCGTAGTCCTTCTGCATCCGTTGTATGAACTTTTCCGTTCGGCTATCTCACGTGGTTTGGGATTTAAATGATGCCTAAGAATGTCACATATTTGTTTAAATGTTTTCACCGGGTTTGTCCGGATTACACAAACTACGGAGCACTGAATATGTCTTTGATCCAATTTGACTTACAATAACCGGCACTTTTTACTGTCCTCTATTGAATTTGCGAGAAAATATTGTTCCACTCGCTCGATGTAAATATTCCAATTGTCATTAGGATCTTCGAAGGGCTCTATTCTCCCAACGGTCGCCAAATTTTATTTTAATTCAACTATTTTTAATAACCGAATTTGATTTTAATTTGATTTAATAACGGTAGTGAATTTATTTCGTTTTTTTCCTCGTCGCCAGTGTTATATATTTTTTAATATGATGAAGAAGTATTCAGAACACAATCTCGGTTTAACTACGTTTTATTTATATAAACGAGGCTATATTTATGTGGTCAATGACATCATAGAATATATGTAGGATGGAGTCGGAAATCATTAGTAATTGTGAGGTCCTAAGGCCCTCAGGGGTCAGACACGCGCGGGGTGTCTGACCAAAATCTAGAGTGCTGTTTTAGTATATGCGAACAGAGACAACGGATTTCATCTACATATATTTATTGGGAATTAATATAATATCTTAACTGACAATTGACATCATACAAAAAGCGATTACCTACGATATTTTAGATTTTAGTAAAGCGCTTTGTTTACGTTTATCTTCAATGGTTGTCCAAACAGGAAGAGGAAATACTACGGGTCAAAAACGCGCTGGTGTCCGTCACATAATCAATTGAGTGAACATAGGATGATACATAACACATACAATATAGAACGTGATTTCTTAATTGGTCAACTTTATTTTACAACTGTCTATGCGTGGATTTGCCCTCTTTATATTTGGGCCTTTTTGTTTCTTTAAGCAGTTCTTTGTTTAGATAATTCACCCCAAGCCAACTTTCCTTTTGATTTACTGTATGTTCTGGCAATTTACACACATACTTATTTATGTTATAATCATGGGCCCAACTACCTATGGCAATATTTTCGTTTTCTTAATTGTCCGCAATATGCTTACTTCTGTTGAGTCCATGCTTTTGAGAAGCGTTACAATCGTTTTTTTAACATGTTCATATGCGATTAATTTATTACTTTTGTCTCCAATGGCTACGACACTAATATCTTTTGCATTTGTGCTGCAACCATGAGGCGCGTCTGTCAAAATATCGATGGGATTTTCATCCGATAAAATAATCTTGCTTTTTTAATGTTCTTATTACTCAATTTGTTCTCACTTTTTCTAAATATATCCAACAATTCAGATCGCTTAATTTTATCAGTAGTACCAATGCTAGGAGCATCTGTAAAGCTGTCATTTTGATTTGGCAACATTCCACTTGCTAAATATCCAAACCAATTTCTCTGGTTTATTTAAAACCAATCTGCCTCTTCTATATAAGGCTATAATGACCATTGATATACATGTCCATTTTTGCATTGCAGAGAACGAGAAATAGCATGCCCTCTGCTTAAACTTTTTTATAGTTAATCCAAATTTCAAATGTATACATGGTGTTTTTAAATATCCAGTACCTTATGAATTGGGGACTAATTTGGTATCGTTTTAAGAAACTGGAACGAACGACGTCGGATATTCAGACGCAGTTACATTTTTAGTTTCACATTGTTTTTTTTCTTATAACAATTTGATTGCGGCTTCATTTGAATCGTATTTCGTTTTTTCTTGCCTAAATATTTTTGCAAACCATTTCGGGCTTTTTTTTTTGTTGAAATTGTTCTTCTTTGCAATCATCGCCTTGAAGTTCTATAATAAAAAGTTGGATATTTTTGTCGTTTTTTTATTGTTCGATGGTTGATCTATATTTAAATAGACCTTTTCTCTTTAATAAATGGAACGACAAAAAGACAAAATTCCTAATAATACATTTGATTGTAAAAAGTAATTTCTTTTGTAATTAGATATTCTGGCTATCAGATTAAAACACATTTCTCTTCTGAAATGTCGCTTAAAAATTGTCTTATAACAGAATTAGTTAAGTGTGAATGAAAAAAGAATAGAACTTGATTGGACCTTTTACTACGAATCTTTTTAACGATCTGAATTCGTCTTGAATGCTGACTGACAGCGGAGTGTTTTCTCCAGGTCAGTGACCGTCATTGCCCTTCTTAGGCGGGCTTTGTCATAAATGCCAGCTATTGAGCTTTGACCCGACGCAATAAAAACCAAGTTGAATGAATTTTATATTTTTATTTAATGACAATCAAACCAGCAGCATCATTACATTCATATACATTCGACCCAAACCCACTTTATCCCCCAAATACTACTCACAACGATACCCCGGCGAATAACACTGGCACAGATCGCAATTTCCAGGCGCACTCACTGCGCCATTCACGACTCATTGTGGCGCGATTTCTAATACGTGAACGCAGCTGCGGTGATGATTCGATAGAATGTCCTTTGAGTGAGCGCTCGCAATTTCGCACGAATGACTAAACTGCTACAGTTCTGTAATGATGGGTGCTCGTTAGTGCACCCGCGAATTGGTCGAGAAGACCTGCCCGCACTTTGTTAGGAAGACATCGGAATACTACCAGAACCTCGCCCGTCAGGAGCTAATTAACAAACGAATAACAATCCTTACTTATATATCAAATAACGGCGAATCAACGCCTTAGATCACCTATTTATAGATCCTTCATTTATGCTGTCTTTTAAATCTTGAATCATCGAATTCTTGCAACAAAACGAATCTCAACTTGAATCGACTGAAATTTACTGAAACTTCTTTAAACGACATGGCCGAACTGGTTACGTGTCACAGGCCAACAAAGCACAAATCAATATAATTTTAGCATATCACCTCGTAGATTTTAAGTACCCATATTAAAATCACAAGTTTACCCCGTGTACAAAATCACAGCAAAAATCCTGCTTTAACAGCGTCAATAAGTGTATTTATCATACCTGAACATTAATTGACAAATTCTTCAAAAAGCTTGAGTAAACTTATACTACGTTTTCCTGGGTTTAAGCCACATGGTTTTAACAAACCACAACACACACAAATTCTTGTTATATCATTGATAGCATGGTGAGGAATTACTTTTGAGCAAATTAAAGTTGGAGGCCCGTGATTCGCACGTGGAAAAAAATTTAAACCGAGCGAATAACTTAGAATTGCTTCTAAGCCTCATGAAAATATCATCAGAAATTATGTTAATATAAATATATCAATATGTCAAGGTAGACATTTTGTTGTGCTTTTATTGATAGTCGGGTTCGCTGATTGAAAGTGGAGAGATGTGAATATTTGCGCAAATATAGTTTGTTTTGTCACGGTGGAATAAAGCGGCATTTTCCGATGCGTTGGTTTACAAATGCCATATTGAGCCAAATGTACTTTTAACGTTTGAATCACTTTGGAATACTTGTCCAATGTTATGCGATAATTCGCACCATCGGTTGTTTCGATATCGGTTGCTATGTGCTGCGATGGGCACTCAGCTAGTGTTTCACTTATAATTGTCTCATTTTTTTTTTATTTTTAGCCCATTTTGACCGGCAAACGTCGCGTTGTATATGTTTTTTATTAATATAAATTAGTGATGGGAGAACGCATATCGCACTGACTATATCTTCACAACACCTATATAGTCAACGATAAGGATTGAATGGAGAGACGGGAGAGCATGCATGTATTGGTCGTATAAGAATAAAAACAAATGGCTTTAAACACAAGTTGATGGCTCAGTTTATAAGTGTAAATAAGAACGTATTTACTTGACTTTTTTGTAATAGAATATAATGGCTTACATTGCCCTTGCTATATATTTGTAGAATAATATAAAAAATACTTACACCCTGTAAATCCACACAAAAATAAATAAAATTAATCCTTTCATTTTTTGGTTGTTTACCATACAAAATACAAATGGCGAATGACCTTAATAAATGTTCACTTGATATTCAAAAAAGTGACAAACAGTGTCACCTAGGATGGTTTGAAATCGCATATGGGTACAATTACATTATGACTTTAAACATTTTGATTTGAAAAATTATGACTTAGAACATTATGACACACTGACGTATATGGGGACATTTTATAAGAATTTCATTTCAAACAGGATTAAGACATTTCCTACAATGCATTTTATAAACAGTCCTTTTAATATGTCTCATAGTGTATTTTATGAGTACTGATTGACGTGTTATTACTTATCTTTACCCTAAGACTAGGATAACGAAACGTATATTCGGCTGTGCGTTCTGTTATAGTGGCTTATATGTGGATTGAATGTATTTATATGAGCCTTGATCGCATCTTTATGTTTCTTGATTTTAGGAGTAGATTTACCGTGTTTATATCACCGGTATCGACTGGTGTGTTAATTAAACGCTTTCTAGGTTGACCCTCTGTTTGTTGCAGGGAGGGGGGGGGCGGTGACTGTAGGCGTAATCATGCAGGAGGCTGTATGCGAATAATTGCAAATGAAACTCTTTTGCAAATAGCGGCACTTAGATTCATCATAGTTATCACCATTATTATAGCGAAAACACGAACGGTAGCGCTTTCCTGGTTGACTAGGTCTGGTTTCCTGGTTGACCGGATCTTTTTTAGATTTTTTTTCTGTCATCCACTCTTATATATTTGTTCCCTGTTTGAGGGAGGTATTCTTCAGTTGCAGCTATTATGCTTTCTTTTAAATGTTTCCATTCTTTTTCAATGATCTCTTCCGGTTGCTGTTCCATCTCTTCATTCTCCGGAGCATCCTAGTAAGTTTTTATTTTGAGGTTGTAGCTAAACTTTGAGGCCTCGGCGCGCTTATTTTAGTGTTAGCGTTAACCGGAAGATGAACGCACTCATCCGGACTCTCCATATCCGCGAGTTGCTCTTTCACTTCCGCTACCGACACGAGGTTGACGCGACAGGCACTGTCTTTTCTTCGTCATTATCCGTCGATTGATTAAGCTAAGTCAACAATTTATGCAAAAGACCACGCTGGCCGAGAGTTAGTCCAAGTTCCATAATATCCTCTTCCCGTAAAGTCCCAATAGCGTCCATGGATTCGAGCTCATTTTAATGACTAACAGTCGAGTGGTTGGTTCTTTAATCCCAAATTTTGACATTTTTTAAAATAAAAGACGTTTGCCCCTTATCTACTTTTTTTCCAGATTCCTTAGGGGGGCCGCCAGTGGCACCTTGTTCCTCTTCGTTTGTCATGATTTTATGAGATCACTCGTTATACAAAAACAAACGAAATGATATTTTAGATTTAAAACGTTATTGTTGGAATACCATGTTAAGCGCACATTTGAACAATGAGAGAAATTGCGAATGACAGTATAAAGTGTGAAAGGCTGAAATGAGTGGGATGGACATAGATGCAATAGAGACAGATTAGAGAGCTGTGATTGGTGGGGAAGGCCCCGGATCACTTTTGATGATTATACTACAATAAGTGCTTGCGCTCTTATTGCACCATTTCATCATACCTGAACATCAATTTGTTGTTTTAAAGTAGAAAGCACTTTTCAACTTACCGGTTGAAGGGTGCCACGATACATCTGCGGGTTGGCAAATTTGTGTACAACCTCCAGGCACGAAGACTAGGTCTGTGTCACGTTCGCGTAATGCAGCACCAGTATCCGGCATGGTGTGGATGCGAGCTTGATCGAGCACAAGCATGCGTCGTGCGTCATCCACATTT
>LQRL01095836.1:10521-26389 GCA_001703475.1 Hydroides elegans | reverse complement strand
AGCTGGTCACTAGCAAAACACGTTAGCTAGACGTGGTGCTGGTGCTAGTGAAAATTAGTTAGTGACTAGCCTATGACTAGACAAAATTGTTGACTGGGTTCCTTATAAAACAGTTCGCAGGCATGTCACAATATCCTTTTTTTATGAAACCCACTTTAAAAATCAATTTGCTTTCCCCAACAGGTTACCTATGTCCTGGCCCTGCGTATACGTCCTCGCAATAGTTCCGGTTCCCCACGTGCCGCCGGCTTCGTGAGCACGTGGCTGCGAATCCGCCCAATTATCGCCACACACGCCGCACTGGCCGCCATTTTGGTTCCATTGGGTCTACAAGATGGTGACATTAAAATGAATTTAATGTATCCTTATGCACCAAGGTTCTTCATGTAGAGTAGTAATAGATTTTTAAAGAGGTACGAAATATATCACATAGGTCCTGATCTTTTTACAAACGATGGTCTTGTCTCAAACATAGTTGTACGACAGTTATCATTCGTCAATTATGTTTGATTTCGATTTCTCAAAATCGCAAAAAAGTCAGTGTTTTATGAACTATATGTATTTTTTCACCTGATCGAATTTATTTTAAGGAATCTAATCGCTGTATCACTAAAATTCATCAAACAATTTCAAAAACAGGAACCCACGTTAAATATTTAATACATTTTATATTAATAAGAATATACAGAAATCTATAAAATAAATAAATTAAAATAATGTTACTCACATCGAATCCGCCACAAAACAGCTGGTTGTCATTGTAATCTACGGGCGTGTTGAATCCGTATCTCCACATGGACGCCCTTCCCGGGGGCTCCACCAATCGGCCGTGACCGTGTGACGTCATAATTACGCTACTTAGCAACACTGTCACCAAAACGATGAGAGTTCGCAGATCCATTATCGGTTGGACTTTGATGGATTTGGAATGAACTTTACTTTGTTAACAGTAGACGTTTTATTCCTTTCTTATATTCATGTACATTCATTTATACATTAAATGTAACTGCATGCGTTTTGACATTTAACTGTAATGTGTTGTTTATCGAAAGTGAGGGCGGGGGCCGTTCGTTATGGAGGGTTCTACTTCCTTAATGCTTGTTTTTCTAAGGAAGATCAACTACGTGATATGATTTTGATCCTAGAATGATTCAAGTGGACCAATTATCACGGAAATACGGTGTTAATAAACCAATTCAATCAAATCCGAAATCATGACATTTTAGTACATAATTGCTAACATTGTTTTCAAATACACCGGTTATAGAAATTCGTTATAAACTTTTTTGCATGGATGATCAATTTGTGTTGCAACCTTTGTGTCGTTTAGGTGCATATTTTCTATTTTAAGGAAGTAATGTAGGAAGTTGCAAGCAACAGATGTGGTTATGCTATATAGAAAAGCTAAAATAGTTTAATTACATGAATTACGAACTGAAACAGCATATTATTACATATATTTTATCCATAAACATGCGTATAATTAGTTCCAAACTCAGCTTAAATATAATTTATTGCAGTTACATGTGGGTGCTAGAGTCTATAATTGTAAAGTATAACTGACATTTCTCTTTGTTAGGCCCCAACCCCAAAGGTTGGGGGCCTATAGATTCGGGGTGTCCGTCCGTCTGTCCGTCCGTCCGTCCGTCCACGATTCTTTTCCAGGCTGTATCTTTGTAACGAATGGTCGTAGAGACCTGGACATAGGCTCATATGAAAGGTCTTGGCCTGTAGATGTGCCTTTTGACAGTTTTGGCCATATTCAGCCACCGAAAATGGCTGAATTTGGCCAAAATGCCCAAAAACAGCGGTTTTTCGAAACATGAGCTTTCCAGGCTGTATCTTTCTAATGGACGGTAGTAGAGACCTGGGAATAGGTTCAAATGAATGGTATTGGTGTGTAGATGTGCCTTTTGACACTTTCGGCTACCGGAAATTGACCAAAAATGCCCAAAAGCTGTGATTTTCCAAAACACGGGCATATACGAGATAGTCATTACCCCTTCGAATCGGGGGGCAGTTGGGGCCTTTTCGTGTTTCACAAATACTTCCTTGTTTACTATATGACACTTGTTTTCTTATGCGATATCTACTTCATTTCAACATCACTATATGTTATGTCAAACGTGCAATTTATCTTTCTTTTTTATTTTGGTAAACAGGTATACACATTTGTCAAAGTGGTTAGCAATTAATGGTCAGTTTTCGATTCATCGTTTATTTTGTTTTCAAAATCAAAACTATATTATTCCGAAACGACATGATTCCATTAAACTTTAACATCGCGGACGTAGGAACAACAACGTACATCGTAGAAAAAAAGCCAGACGTCGTTCAACCGACGTCGAAACAGACCACTCTTGCAGTGGGTAATAAATTTAATAGAGATGCAAAGTTGACTGATCCTTGACTATATCCGTCATACATTGGGTGGTGCGTTTGAGCTATGATTACCTACATATGAAATGTCTTTGAAACATCATTTGGCCATAAACATATTTAAAGAAAGTTCATTTAGTCTAAAAATTGATTTCGCAAATATTATATATTTAGATTCAGCAAAAAAAGAACCAAATATACATAGGGTTATATCTTATTTAATTACAATGCACCAAGAGGAACACACCTACATTTACTCCAAAATATAATATAATGTCCATTAGATCTATGTTTAGACAATCTGCACATTAGATAAAGTACATTAAAATGTTGGATATGGTGAGTCATAATGAGAAAAAACGAATGTTTATTTGTTTTATTAGCGATGGCATACAAGAACATTCACGGATGCATTCTTTTTTTTTTTCAATTTTAAAAGGCATAAACTTCATATCTTTATTAAGATGTTTGCAGATGACCATTAAGCAGATGATGTTGAATATGATTATTTATACATTTATATCTTAAACTTTACTTTGCATTGGGCACGACAATTTTTACTACCAATGGTTCATAGAAGGCTCTTTTCAAAAACCTATAAATACTCCGCCCCCTAGTCCCAAAGTATTTCATATTTCACTCTGACCAAATCACTGCAAATTGCACTCGTCACGGTAAGAAATGCATTATGTGTTTTCTTTCACATTCATATTAATTAGTTCCTTTTCAATTACTAACAATATAGAATTCAATGTTGATTTAGAAAATGAAATTATAATAAACCAAGCCGTCTTGATAACCATTGGAAGACAAGACACTAGAATTCTATATAAGACAACATACACACACAATACAGGTCAACTCATAAAGGTTTGATGTTCAAGAGTGTGTAGCATTCAAAATGTTAGTTTGTTTTTGTAGAGACTCTACTCTTTAAACACTGGTAGATTCTACATTCCGTTTGCACATATTTTGTAAGACGTTTAAACTCTTAAAGGGCATGGCCACAAGTTTCTTATAACTCTTATGGCATGCTCCTTGACGCGCTTTGGGGCTAGTTCATGACAAGGAACACCTAGGAAAAACGGGTTAGAACCATTATGAACAAGATGCTTCACTAAACATTCGATATAAAATTCTACCCAGACTTGTATTGGTTTTTTTTTCTGCATATATGTCAATGATATCATGATTTATAACACAGGCAAAGAATGGCGTTGTTTTTGAGATTGATAATGCTTTTTGGCTTCGCGTATGCAGCCACAGGACAGGTAATTATAATCCAAAATAGTACGATGATTTTTACACATACGACATGATATGCATGTTATATTGAATTTTGTACCATTTGACCGAATTTGCTGAGGATTTCCAATAATAAAACACTGCTTATAATAGCTTTGACCATGAGCAGACGAAGGCATAAAAAACTGATAAATAAGAATGAAAAAAAGCCAGATGAGGGCAAATTGAAATTTAAAGTTGCTTCGATGTATGCGTTCAAGTTTTGTTTATCAGAATCAACAAATAGGACCATAATAGTTATTTTATTTAATTTATATATCTTAATATCTGCACGATAACTGCCTAGATTGCACCATGTCCTGCCTGTGCTGTATCAACTACACCGCGCCCCTGTTCCATTGAGGACGCTGTTGATTGCTGCTTGGGAGAAGCACAGTAAGCAACTACAGGTCCAATTGATAAACCAAACCAAAAATTAATATGTCATTACCGTCATAGATATAAGCGAAAGAATTATAAATACATTATTAAGAAAAAAGTACGTTTTGGAACATCGAAATTTATGCGTTCTATTTACTTTATAAACGCACTCGTTTGTATAGTCAGCTACGCCATCGCAAAGTAAAATAAAATAACGTAAATCTACCAGTAAACAGAACTGAAATTAAAAACTAATTCTTATGGAATATTGATTAGTATTTATTCCTGTTTTCATTTTGATGCATAAACAAGTTATACAAACAACAATACTATTTCACGTGATATTCAACTGTCATTTTGGCGATAACATAGAAATTCAACATATACACAATTACATCACAATAAACGCAATCTTCCAGTTAAAAGCAACTGTTGACGATAGAACGAATTTTACAGATTTTGAAACATATATGACCGTATTTATTCTATCGCTGTCAACTGCACTACATTGTATGTGAGTTCAATTCTATTGCAGGATATACAACTACGTTGCTTCGGCCAATGTATGGTGTCCGCGCTGTCGCATTTGCGCCGAGCGATGCTTGAAGCTCGATGATTGCTACTTGATCGACCACAACGGAAGACAAGCTTGCTTTTGTGTTTAGATGGAAAGATGGAATTGGTGTGATAAGCAATGACCTTTACGCATTGTACTGAATAGTTCAATTGAATAAAAATGCAAATTAGTATTGGTTATTTATTGAAAGTATGCCATTTGGTTAGCCATGCGATAAAATTAATGTAAACGTGTTTTGTGATCTTTCCAAACTGCATTTTTATTCATGAACATTCGTTCACACAACTAATTCATTAAAAAAAAAAACTAAATGGCCACAGCTTTTTTATGCGAACATTCATAATGTTTTTTTCGAAATAAGCTAATCGGAAATAGACAACGTCTATCAATAAATCTTGTGTCAGTCACTTATTCTTCGCCACAATTTATTTCTCACATTTTCCCTGAAAACCGCACTCACACACATCACTCTCTTTCTCCGTCTGTAGAAGTCTACAAGTACATATCACTTATAATGCAATGTAGTTATATTTAATCTTCCTGTCCTCTTTTTGAGCACCATGAGCATCAACAATACATAAAATCCTCTTTGCACAATATTGTTTACACACAATCTTACACCAATTGCGTTTTACTGTACGTAAACCTATACATAAACACATCTCAGCTCTGAATATACATTGTATTTTGTACACCATTTTGCCATCATTTCAACGTTCAACTCGGCGATATCATCTCATTGATGTGACCGCCGCATGAATCCCAGCGAACACCTCGTTGCCACTATTCCTTATGGCCGTCGGCTCCGGACTGTATCCCTCAAACTGTCTATCACAGCACCTGTCTCTTGGCCGCAGCTCCACCGTGTACGCATACTTGACATTGGCGCCCTCCCACGGTAAGGCGGACTTTGATTTGGCCCAGTCCATGGAACTGCCCCCTGCGCACCCGGGCGACCAGAGATGGCCGCCGGGGTCGTCGCTTGTGGATGCTGCAAAGCAGAGGAAAGGATCGATTTCATGTATAACAAAACAAAAGGTTTTAGGTATAACAAAAGGCAAGTGGGTAAGCGGATGAGTAAAGGAACGGTTTCAAAACATGATAAGACATCTTTTTAAGATGAGTCGAAATGTTAAATATACAAATGTCCCATAAATGACGATTACATTGACACAATTAGACACAGTGGGTGAAATAACCGCCCAACTCACAACCTTTCCCAATTATATCATTAGGTAATTTTGATTACAGTTTCAAATCAAATACTGAATATCTAAGAACTGCACATCGTTCTCTTACACTGTAATTGACTCGGTGTTCCGACTTGGAACGTTCTACCAGTTTCCTGCCTTATTGCATTCACACCCCTTCTTGCCACTCTCCTCTATAACAAATGAAGTAAAATATGCATAAAAGCGACTTAAATATATGAGGAATAATTGTTGATAGATAAAATTCTATTGGCAAGATAGGGGAATCATAGAAGTACTAATCCTTTTACTGCGAAAAAAATCGCCTACTTTCAAATTCAATTGACGATTTTCCATAGAAAGCATATTATATACGGCAGAATATTGCATCAGAATTCAGCTTCATATCTCCTGAATATAAATGCGAAATGTTATTATGATTAATAAAGAAATGAGCCAGTTATGGCGCTTTAAGTAACACGTGGTAGAGATCGTCCACTAATCCTTTTACTGCGAATAGTGTGTTTTGGTGTCATATACGAACTGTTTTGTAGCAATTTGAGGCTAGGCTCTGTGAATATTCTATATTAAGCACTTGTATTGAATAATTATATATTTATGAGACAAATAAGCGATTATACCTCGGTTAAGATCGACCACTATTACATTAACTGCGAACAGTATGTTTTTGCCTTATAAATGTACTATTTGAAGTGGTTTAAGCGTAGATTCGATCTCGATAAAAACTCTATGAAGACTCTACAATGAATAAGAAAACAAATATAAGATATATAAATGATTATACCTTGGTTGAGCGTTATTATTTGATGGCCACGCAGAATTGTTTTTTATAAAGCGTTAGGATGTTTATTTATTAACTTATTAATTGAATATATTGATTCTTTCAATCTTTGCTGATTTAGCACATGCATAAGTAACCTTTATAATATATCCAACGTGTGTTTAACCTCCTAAACCAAAAAACGGTTGAGATATAACACAGAAACATACTGTTCGCCACAAATGGATTAGTGGTCGATCTTAACCGAGGTATTATCGATAATTTGTCGAATAATTATATAATTATTCATTACAAGTGCTTAATATAGAATATTCACAGAGCCTACCCTAAAATCGCTACAAAACAGTTCATATATGACACCAAAACTCACTCTTCGCAGTAAAAGGATTAGTGGACGATCTCTACCACGTGTTACTTAAAACGACATAACTGTCTTATTTCTTTATGAATTATAACAACATTTCGCATTTATATTCAGGAGATATGAAGCTGAATTCTGATGCACCATTCTGCCTAATATAGTATGTTTTCTTTGAAAAATCGTCAATTGATTTTGAAAGTAGGCGATTTCTTTCGCAGTAAAAGGATTAGTAGGTCTACTAGAGGGTGAATATTTAGTTCAGGTGAATATTAGGAAGAATATAGGAAGAATAACAAAGTGGAATCGTCCTAGCGCCGCGATACAAAATATTGCACTATTATGAGATTTATATCACAATGTTTCAAGGCTATAAAAAGGATACGAAATATATAAATAAATATAGACTCTATGTTATAGTTTAAAGCCCATTCGTACCAGTTCGTCGAAATCACTGGGTATTTGTTCCTCCTCCCCGGCCCAGGGCAACACCCAGCGTTGCCCATAGGAATGCAGACTCAAATACATGCGCAGTCCACCTTTGGCAAAGAAAGAATATACTACTATTTGATAAATAAGAGTCCGCGTACATGATCACTCATACATACTGTATATCATTGATGGTTAAAGTAATATTTGTATGTTATATTTCATCACCTTGAGTGCTCTTCTGAGCGATGTTGTGCTAATTGTTTATATTTCGTTTATTTATTATTTATTGCCAGCTTAAAACTTATATATGTGGCAGCGAAACATTGATTTAAGCGAAACTATAGTTTCGCTAGGGAAAGATTAATTTCTCTGATGATGTTGGAAAAAATAGTAAATTAAGGATACTTAAACAGTCATAGCTTGGGGTAAGACCTTGAATATTTTTGTTTCATGTATCTTTAGATCCAATTATGTGTATTAATGACAGAAAACACACTATACTACCAGAGAGGATTATCCGTGAGTTGAGTCATGAACTGAACTTGGGGATAAATCGGCTTATTTCAATTACATCATTGAGTATAACTCCATAAAAAGCCTTTAATAAATTGGTTAGGTGACATATAAATAGATGGCAATACATATGTATGAGATAAACTGTGATAAAAAGCTTACTAAATAACATTACGACACATAATATTTTACATAATCCGAAAAATTAATGTTTCGCTAGCGAAATTAAAGTTTCGCTGAAAATTATATTTTCTCTGCGACATATATATATTATCGTATTAGCGTTCAATGGGCAGTGTCTAGATGCCTTCAAGTATTCATTGTTTGTGTACGTTTGCTATGAGTGGTAAAAACCACACAAAACTATATTTTGTAATAAGATACACAATTTCTATAACTTGATAGTAAATATTCTCTCAAACCACCTTCAAACTTGCTTCAAACCAGCTTTCAACGAGCGTAAATAGGAATTTGCCAATGCTTCTCTGGTTTGAAAAGTAGTTTGAAGGTAGGGTTGAAGGTGGTTTGGAGCGCCTTCAAACCATGCTTCAAACCGACAACGTTTTTGTGTCATTGGAACCGCGACATTAAGTGGTTTGAAGGTTAGTTTGATCAATGTGACCACACCCTAAGTTTGATTGTTTAAAAATACAATCCCAATGTGTTCACGTGTACGATGTGTACAGACACGTAAGGCGACGATTAGCCCCATCGCTCACCCTGTTCGTTCTGGATTTGACTGATGGCGCGCACGACATTTTGCGTCTCGACCTCGCTAGTCGGACTCGGTCCTTGGTAATAGTCGTCACAAGGCTCGTCGCTCAAGCCGCAATCTATGTTATCAGAAATCACCATTTTCTTTTATTCATAACAAAGTACATTTGATTTCAAATTGAACACTATTTTAGAAGGATAATACATATGAACACAAGAGACCATATAGCTGTTTACGCGATAACAACATCAATTATCACAACTGAGTTCCATTGTAATTCCTGATATTTCAGTACTTCATATGAAAGCGCATTAAATCGACTTAAGATGACTTTATATAATCAAGTCTTTTTTTTTAAAAAATCACTAGGTACATAAAAATATGATTGATTAGCTACTCGACTTACTTGCGAAATACGAGTCAAAGTTTCTGTTCAGATCAACTCCTATGCAACGGTTTCCACGATTTTTACGCCTGTTCTTGCGAAAGAACCTGTCCTGTAACACGTGTTATTTCAATGAATAAACATTTTGATTTGTAAAGTTAGTCGGAATTAAAGCTCAACAAAAGAACTGCAAAAAATGCAAGTGGTGTTGGAAGTTATTGCTCGTTAATAAAAAAAAAACATGCCATAAATTTTCGGTGGTAGGGCAAATGCCCTATATTTGCCCATATACATGTATGGCTAAAACCCGGCGAAGGCAAAAACACCATAATCTCCAGCAACGCACCATGAGATAACCAGGCGAGCGCTCTTCCACTAGTCTACGAAGAGCACTCCACGAGGTGTTCCTCAAAAAATGTGTTCCATCTATCTACATCTCCGATCTAGCTACAAACTTTCGAAAATGGTCTTCTAGCTACAAGAATTTAAGGAACACCTTTTGAAAAATATCTCTATTTTTACCTATTATTTCGCCAAATTTGATTTTAATGTTATGCCCAGATATGAAGCTAGGCAAGATAAACTAAAACAGAAGTATAAATTTGTCGTGTATATAGAAATACAATTGTAGGGCTCCGTGCAACATTGTGTTAAGTCTGAAATTGATGTTTCGAGCAAACTCAATCTAAAGGTATTGAAATAAAACTGAAGCTAGCATAGTTATTTATGGGCCAATTTCTATGCCAAAAGTATGGGGTGAATGCATTTACTCATGCGCATTGCAATGTGAAAAGAAATTGTAAGAAACATAGCAATTTAGTTTTATTAGTGAAAAGAATGAAAAATTGACCATGCAAGTCTATAAAACACGTTTTGATTTTATCATTCTTAGCGTGCAACAAAATGTTATATTCAATTCCATTGGTCTTATACAGTAAACTAAAATTTAACACATTGTTGAACGCGAAAATGGCAAAACACGAATAAGGCTAAGTAAATAAAACATTTTTTGCACGGAAACAATCAAGCAAAAAGCGCGCGCTATATAAGCTATAGTAGACTTGTGTTAAGTAAATTTAACACAATGTGTGCACGGAAATATTTTGCGGAAAAGTGTGTGCTATATTAAACAACTGTGGCTTGTGTTGAGTGAATAAAACATGTTGTTGCACGCGATATATGAAAAACTTGGCACTTAACACAATGTTGCACTGAAAAAAATGTTATCTATAGGGATAGATAAGATATAATCTTCACACAAATGATAGATTATATTGACATGATTATATTCCAAGTAAAACATCAAAACCATGTTAAGTAGACTTATAACAATGTTGCACGGAGCCCTTCAATTGTCATGTTTCATAAAAGGTGTGCTTCTCCGGATTCTAGCTAGCTATATGAGTGCAAAGGGCCCAGCTATCTACAAAAATAGGAACACCTTTTTGTAAATAATATTTTTCTTAATTTTATTTTCTATTTTATTTCATGCTTGACGTTGTTTTTATAAAGAAAACATAAGACGCGTCACAGGGCTTTCCACTTGCCGTATTTTTACGATGACGCAATAATTACGTCACAATGCAAGTTGTCATGCGTTAGCGCATCTATTGTGTAATTTTTATTCTTAACGTTACCCTCCCGGGTGGCATGTCGTTGGACGCTTTAAGTCAAGAAAATCCATATTTGTTGGTTTCGAACAGTGCGCTTGGTCTTATTAATAATTCTAATTCAAGAATAAAAACACAAAAAGCATGAAATAAACATAATACTTCATGTTTTCAGGAAAATACCGTAAAATATTTGCCCCTCGGGAAACCGCCCGGGAGGGACCTCAGGCTGCGCCTTCGGTCCGTCCCGAACGGTCTCCCTCGGGGCAAATATTTTACGGTATTTTCCTGAAAACATGAAGTATTATTATAGTATTTGTCGTTGTATTAAGTGTTTTAATGCTCAAATTAAAACTTTTTGAAAATTTGGTCGTGGGGTGCCCTTCGTCTACGGCTACAACCAGAATTATAATATCAGTCATTACCTCTAACCAGGTGTAAATATATCCGTCAGGGTTGAGATTAGGAGCGATGTAGAATCTGTAATTTCTTCTCATCTCTCTGGCCCTGTCTCCAGTTCCAAAAAGGATCTGTGACAAAAAAATATGTCGGACAGCTTGAGATAATCAATCATTGTAATGCGTTTCAATAGAATTACAATATAGACCATACATCGTATATCATGTGTGATTGTGACGGATCAAAGAATTCAATAGCATTTAACAAGCAGATATCAAGTGAGGGACCTATGATTCCTCAGAAAACCCTTGAGAAATATATTGAAATATTATATCAAATCACATGAAAATTTGTTCTTTAATCAGGTGTTACGAGCCTTTTCTGCTATGTAAATAGCCGTTGCGTGTGTGAGCCATTCCCTGCAATGTAAACCTGCGTCGATCCAGACTCCAGGAAGGTTCGGCCGATCGCCGTTGATCTAATAATAAAAATAAATACAAATTAGATTAAAATAATTATTGAAAACATGTCGCTTTAAAAAATGACTTGCTCACGTGTCACCTATCACCTACGTTGCTATCGAAAAGACTTACGCCTCTGTAAGTCACCTATCGAATATATGAGATACAGCCTGGACTCTGCCATATCAGATGTTTCATATTACATGACGAAATATACTTTTAGATCGATAGCCTGTTATACGCGTTCCATATAGGTTAAGGTCACTCACGGTGATCAGTGGTATTTCCCGCCCCTCATAGGAAGCACCAATGGACGAATATTCAGCTCTGTTCGAGTCTTCAGTGATAAGCTTGATGTAGGCCAATTGCTGTAAATATTATTAAAAAAGTACTGTTCATTAAGCCAGTTCCTTAACCTAGCTCGGGGTAAGAGATATTATCTTTACTATATACTCGACAACAAAAGAAATGTCATATGAATATCTGTTCATACTTCCGATATTGTTTTCCAATCAAACTTTTTTTCTAAAAAAAAATACGACAAAGACTTTAAATTGTGGAAAGTAAGTTCTGATTCCTTATATGTCAGTGCATAAAAGAAAATAATTTATTCGGAAAATAAATAGATGGCTCTTTGAAATAAACGCTGTTAACGTTATGTGCATACAACCTCTTTCCAATTCATGTAGAACGTTGACGCGTTATTGGGAAACTGCAGACGCAATTGATCGTTGATTGCCTTTTGTCTGTCGATTGCTCTAGATAAATAGTGAAAATGAAAAAAGACGATCAAAAACAGAGACATTTACAAAAAAAATATATATCTTAACCGATCACATATACAAGTACATGTAAAGAATAAATGTCAGATCATTAATTAAAATATTGTACTGTTCCGAGGCGCCGCACAGACACATGCACAATATTTTAATGGAATCTAATGAGACCAGTGACATAAAATAATGGACCATAAAAACTACGGGACTATAAACAAATAATGGTTAAGGATTGAAGAAAAATTCAACAAACCGAAATCCGGAATTAACATTTTAGCTTGTGGTAGTCATTATCTAAGTAAGATCATCATACATTCTATGTAACATGGCGCAGCGGATGACAACGTTTTGAAACAATTATTTTGAGCCAGACTTTCGAAGGAAATTATATTGCTATTGTTATCAATACAATATTTACATGTACAATGAGTTATTTATCATCTTTATTTCTGGGTGCTATATGTTGCCGTGTGAACTAATTTGTAAAAAAAAAAGAATATATTTACCCTTGAACATTGTCTTCTATGGCTTTGTATTGTATATTCGATGTAGACAGAAGAGCCTCGACTTCGCTTATTTTATCCGGTGATGCTATCAACTCTATATTCTGGCTGATCCCCAATTCGCCATGCAGAATCTGCACCTGATTAAAACAATTAACAATCTTAAATGTATGTTCAAGGTGCATGATCGCAACAACAATTCAATGGAAATACTATGCAATATTGAAAGGTTTTAACATGTTTCATAATTATATCAAACTGTGTCATTTTTATTTGTGAAATTGGCTTAGAAAGTCTACATGATAAGAACTTATTGTTCAAACTATTCATTTGAGATTTCATTAGCTAATACAGTTTGCAAATTATAATCAGATACATTATTTATTTGTAATTTTTAATTAATATCGCTGCATATTAAACAATATAATTGAATTTACTCGCCATCACAATAAGAACTACAAGCATCGTATTGGGACCAGCTAATCTGAGAGCAGTTAATTTAGTTGTTTTTCAGCTTACATAAACTTTTAATGTCAACTCTGCTAAAATGATGGAACATGCAAAATGCGTTTTAATGTCATTATAAAATTATGTTGGTACCTTGCCTGTCTGTGTTTCGCTTTTAGACAGCGTATTAAGAACTTTAAGTTGTTCTATATCGGCGACAGGCCCTACTCCATAAGCTCGATAGCCATCGTATCTTCTCGAAGAGCAGCAACTGATTATTACAAGTAATAATAGAATATTGATAAAATTAACTTGACTCATTGTTCTTATATTTTTTAGCACTGCAACATTACAAGTATATGTTTTGAATGTAAAAGTGTATGTATGTGATGTGCTCTTAATTCCAAATAACTGTATAACTTATTTATATAGATTTGATTATTTGTTATTGTATAATTTAAATTGTTATATCTTCAACCGTTCCTTCTTTATTGAACATTAAATACATGGTGTTCAGAGTTACTATCCATCTAGCGCCTTATTCGAAGATGCAGTTTATACATTTCACGAATGTAAGCTGATGGGTGCCAAGGGACATTATTTTTTAGCGATTTAGTTTCCAATATTGACACATTATTTATAATCTAAAATCAATACATCATGCACGGAATTATAAGCATTTGCATTGAATATATCTAATTTCATCTTGTTCAATATAACTACAAACTCGTGGGAATATTCAAGAGGACAATGTAATTTTGGTGTTTTCTATAAAAAAATGTTATGCTTGTTATTTAGCATTAAAATGCTTGTTTTGAATGCCTATGTGATGTCGCAAGATGAAAGATGCCTAATGATCCATTTTGGGCTCAAACAAAAAGATATAGAACTTATTTAGCATCAAAATGCATAATTTAAATGTTCAAGTTAATTATCAAGAACAAAGATAAATTACAAGTCACACAATGAAGATCAATATGAATCTGTAAAAGGCGCGTTACAATATTGAAATATTATTTCTAACTAACACTTAACCGCAAAAAAATTTGAGAACCACAATGACAAGAACACACTAAAATGCATTCAAAATTATTGCGTGAAAGCAATTTCAAAAAGAAGATTTTTTAACCACTTTGAACTTGTTGCACGTTGTCAACTGATAAGTCAACGTTGCTTCTCTATCATGCCAGAAACTATACCAAGCCGTAAATGATAAATTATTCAGTTGAGCTATTATTAGCTATGCGTTATTTCTTAGTTTTATAAAGGTTATTTGCGGCTTTACGGCGCAATTTTCAATTATATATAACAATAGATAACTTAATTTGCTATATGATTTTCTGGACATGGTTGATTTAATCTAATCAACGTTATGGCCTACATTGTTCTATAAAGCATGCTTGGAAAGACTAATTATAATGTATTGTAAATTAATAAGTGCCTTTTTTCTTACTTATCTTTCTTTGAGTCACATGGAACTACACATGCTAAATGCATTTTGGTTCCGATAAATAAAATGTTATCAGTAAAACAGAGGATAGATAGAATAATTTTCAATTCCACTCTATAACTTACACCTAAAAGGTTGCTTTAGGCCAGATATTGTCTTAATATATCTTTCAAATCAATCTATTTGTATTGTTATTTAGTTAAACATAATAAAATTGGTATAATAGTACTAGGCACATTTTTATAATATACTTATTTTCAATAATTCTACACAACGTTTTGCAGTTGAATATACTCCTCACATAAACACATGACTGCTAAAATTATATGTGTTTATAAGGCAGTGTATATTGCTTCTTATAATAATTTATTATGGCTGCATGATGTGTTAATATTTTCTTATAAAAGTAAGGCTAAGCATGGAATTATGTGTAAAATAATATCTTATTTTTCTAAAATCCATCATTATGACACCGAATGCATTTAAATCAAATATGTTGTCATATTGGTTTATGATATCGAAGTCGTAATAGTCTAAATTACTTTCAAAGCTTTTGTTAAATCGGAAGACATAAATGTGACTAAGAAATGCTATTATAGAGACATAAATAAAACAAGTTTTCAAATAAAACAAGTTTGCAGCCTCATTTATTGCAATTAGTTTGAATAAATGTATCAACTAAGTTCAATGGTCCAATATCTCATTCATACTTCATAACTTACATAACATTTCATAATTAACATGTGTTGAAAATATATTATCATTACAAATGCTGTCAAGCTAATCAACTTATGCTATTTTTAGTTTTTGGTATGTTCGGTAAGTTTTAAGCCTAATTGGCTCCACATCCAATAACGCTTATAATTTATGAATGATATTGGCAGAGGAACTTAAGATCATTGACCGATTATCTTATTCACGTTAACTATTCAACCGATATTTAATTGATGATATCCTCAAAATATTATATACAACGTTGAAAATCATGCTGAATCAAATTATGAATAAGCAATACTGATAATTAAGCGCAATACTGATATCTAAACAAACAATTATTTTCATTTATTGCTTAATGAATTCACATATTTGTAAATCATATTGTTAATGATACAGTGAGATATAAGTTCAACGAAACTACAATCTACTACTACGTAAAGGTTAATTAGCATTTGACCAATGGATTAGAGACCTTGTTTGCCTGTCTAA
>LQRL01095834.1:24095-35241 GCA_001703475.1 Hydroides elegans | reverse complement strand
AAAAAAAAAAAAGGGGGGGGGGGGGGGGGGGCCCCCCGGCCACAAAAACCGAAGGTCATTTGGAATTTCGGAGGGCCAATGCACAATAACCCGGCCCCGTGAGTTTAGACTAGACTAGAGCCATGTATGTATATAATATATCAAGGTCAGCTTATTTCTGAATTTATTAGTTAATGTTAACTATATTTCTATAAACACTAAAACAGTCGCTCAAACGACTTAGTGAATGTTAGTTCATCGACCAACTTTAATTTGAGAAACTGCAAAATTGGTAGATGGTTTTTGTTTACTGTACTTATTCGAGGGTACTCAATAAGGGTAATAATAAGGGATTTTCTTCTATTTTGGAAGTGGCTGCGGTAAATTTCGCTGACCTATATACACATTCTTAAGCAGTTGAATGAGGATAGACGACATGCTGGTGTATATATAAATTATGAGATATTTAAAGTTATTTCAGTGTTCTTTATGAATCAGTTCTCAGGAACATTTGAATGGTCAATACATTGTTGATGTCCGATAGAATGTTTGATATTTATTATGTTTTATGTGTATATGTTTTCTAATTTTAAGACTTTAAATTAATGTAAAATAAGAATATGAGATTTGTAAATATCTTATGTCTGTTTGCAATCCATTCATTCAAGTAATTCGTACCTTAAAATTGGTTTCAGAGGTTTATTTAAGTTACAATGATATAATTGACATATTAAAAGTCCAACTATCAACTATGAAACAAAGTCGAATAATGTTTATTTTCGAACCCTTAAAAGCTTGTAAGGATAAATTGTTTAATATTGTTATAGCGTTTTGAAAAGAAAAATTCTCAAAATATAACCTCACTTGATTTACATTAAAGATATTAGCCTTATTCAAAGCATTTGTAATAAAGTATGTGCATGTTCCTTAAAATCTGTAAAAAATAGGATTCATGACTGTAACTATACATATTTGTAAATATCTTACTTGTAATTATGTATGAGAAAAGAGATAAAACGACAAAATAAAAAAATCATATTAAAAATAAGTCTTTTAATTTACAGTTAAAAATCTGATATCATATCGGGACATAAAGTATATTTCGTATACAAAGTCAACTCACATTCTATACTTTGAATTAAATTTTGTACTGTGAAGTTAATAAAACATTATCTTTATTAAACAATGCTATAACCATATCAAACCAAACTTTTGAATTGGCAAAAAAAACTGGGTAATTGGTGATCCAGATCTGATTTAATGCATATTTATTTCTTGATGCAAATATTTTTCTTTTTGATTAACAATTAATTTTATTTTTTTGATAACATCAGCAGTGTAAACACGCTGAAGTACCTTTGCACACTTGTAAACAAATGATCTTACAGTGTCTTTCACTTAATTGAACATCATGAATGAGTTCTGCTCTATGATAACATGACATCATCCGACTTGGGGCAAAACATATAAACAATATTGAGGGATAACATGACATCATCCGACTTGGGGCAAAACATATTAACAATATTGAGGGTGCTTACGTCAGCCCTTAATTTCATTAGTCATATTTGTATATTTAGCTATGGAATTTTCGTGGTTATTATATAACAGTCTTCTTTGGAGTTTATATAAATTGATTATTAAGAAATAATATGCCATAAATTGCGAGGGCTTCACTAAAAACGCAACGCAAATGTTCTTATGACAATTTTTAATATTTAACATCGAACTACCTAGACTTGTATGAGAATTAATAAGATTTGGCCAAAATAAAGTGTTTATTTTTATTTCAAAACTGAAACGTACGCTTATTATAAATAGACAAGTACACGAAAAACGGAAAGTCATACAGACCTGAAAGGATTGACATTTAAACGTACTTTGTCATGTTAATTTAAATGTTGAAATTGTGGATATTGTAAACATCACCACCATTTTAAAAGAGAACAATCTTACCGTACTACTAATGCGAACTGTGACTGGACAGAACATTGACATTTTAGATTTTGGTTGAAACTAATTCATAACGATGTTTAAAAGCATAAAACACAGATTAATTCCTGGCGCGAAACGCGAGAGTAATAGCCAATCAAAAGACGAGCGAGAGTTCCTAAGTATCTTAGAAAAGGACGAAGTGGGTCGACTCAAAATATTGGACACCCAAAACAAAATTGATTTAAACAAACCCATCGAATGGCCACAATATCGCATACATGGCATGGCGGTAAAACCGTTCTTTATTTCCGCCACACGTACCGCAGCTATGGTAACATTCTTCTTACAACGCGGTATATCGATCCACGAACGAACCCAGATGGGAGAAACCGCATTGCATTTCACAGCAATGTACCGTGGAAGCGAATTAGATATCGTTCGTGTTTTAGTCGACGCCGGAATCAATATAAACGCACAGGATACAGACAGGGGTTTCACCGCACTTCATTGCGCATGCGAAAACCGTAACCATGGCATTGTACGCATGCTCCTTGACAACCATGTAAACAAGGAGATCACCGATTGTAACGGGGCAACGGCCTTAGATATCGCGAAATCCGTGCGATGTGATCAGACTATAGCACTTTTGGAATGTACTGCCAAACAAGAAAAGCACGAAGAAGAAATCCGCTCTACTATACAGTCAACGGATATGCGTATGAAAGCGATTGAAATTCAAATGCAACAACAAAGTGTCACTCAACAGCAACTACAGAACTCGATCCTTTATGTACACGAGGAACTGCGAAGGTCCACCGGAAGTCTCAACACGACGTTTACGTCACAGACTCGGCATGGGAGTTTACCGGACCTCGGAGTATTGCCACCCTCAACTCCGTTAACCCCAATAAACCGCCAGAATCCGTGGGAACCATTTCAGACGAACGGCAACGGATCCAATTTCGGAAGCGGACCGAATATACCAGTCCAAATGCAATCTCCATTTCCGGCAAACACAAACTTTAGCGGTAGTGGTCAAAACGTTCAGTTTCAAATGAATCCAATGATGGCTGCTCAAATTCAACCCAACCATGTGCCAATGCAAATGACTGGTTTCCATAACCAGAACTTCCATCCACAAGCCACTGTACCCTACCCATATCATCAACCCATCGGCATGCCCTTAGTGCCTCAACCCGCTATCCAAAGATTCAATCCTTCCCTCTCCTCGTCGTTGCACAGCATCCCACCACAGCGAAACATGTCCTCTATATCCATTACGTCACTCAACACGACCAGTGCGGAGTTACAGAGGACGGAAACCGACACGTCGGGTGTATTTGACGACACTTCCAATTTGACACACAATCAGAGTGCGGCGTCGCTGGGTGCTGTGAGTCTCAGCGAGGATCATCCAGGTAAACATGATTTCAATGTTAGCATTAATTGTACCTAAAATAAATTTATAATAACTAGGTCATAAAACGGAACATGCGAGGAAACTCAGTCATGATTTTTCTAAATGTTGAATATATATAAGTATATTACATGGTAAATATTCTGTCAGAGAGGGCAGGTCATTCACATACAGTATACGTATATTTGATATTTATTGTTTAATTTCGTTGTACTATTTCATACCATATCTAAACAATTAAACAATTTTACAAGAAAAAAAATTGTATGTTTTACAAATGATAATAGTTTAGAACAGTTTTTTAACATAGCGAAAATAACTCTTAAATATTGAATATATACAGATTTTTTAAATATAAAGGTTTTTCTTTATCGTTTATCATTTGTTTCTCTTTTGTCTTTCACAGACCACCGTCTATCTCGACGCCGCTACTCAACGCTACGGTTGAACATCCAGGAGCTTATGGATAACATCGATCCCAATCAATTAAAAATGAAACTGTTTGCGAAAGATGTTCTCAAACAAAACCGCTATGATGAGCTGGCGTGTAAGCCACGGGAAGAGCAGAACCGAATCATTATCATGGATATTATAATGAGGGGAAACAATAGTGATTTTGATGTTTTCATGGAATGTGTGCGCTCGCAAAGCACGCATTTGGCGTCGATGCTTGAAGCAGAGTAGTCTTTTACAGCACCGATTTGCTCAAACTTCGAAGCGATGCGATCGCCTTGGACACGATTATATAACTCTTTGAAAAATCGCCAACATAGAGCGTCATGAACCTAGATATGTTAGATTGAGGCAATTAAGTTGGAAAAAGTCAAATTTTAGATGTCAAACTGTATTCTCAATTTAAGGGATTGAGCAAACTCTTTTTGAAAGATTTGAACTTCATGAGCGTTTAGAATACATATGATTATTTATTACGAGTTTTACTTGTTTAGCATGTCATATATTTGAGACTGATTATTTATTACGAGTTTTACTTGTTTAGCATGTCATATATCTGAGACTTTTACATTAGTTTATAAAACTTTTGAGAAGACGTTCACGTTGATTTTACAAACACATCTTCAATGTGCGCCTCGATTGTCATGATTATACATGTTGTGTTTTCCGCTCATAAGAAATTGTTGATGTTGTATTTGTTTTTGTTGAAAACTTAGAATTCTATTTTTGTTGTGATTTCTCATATACCTGGATCAGCACACACAATGATTGACATTAGCTTATTAGACATTGAAGTATGGTTATATTATGTGTATCTGTAGACATATAATACCTCGCCAAAAAGATTTGCCAACAGTCATGAAAAACATAAAACTCGATATCGATTATGTTATTCGAATGTGTCTGTTTTGTCCGGGAATTGTACTTTTACTTATGACTTATGGAGTCACTTTATATTCTGAAAACATATAAATCCCATATAACCCTTAGATATAAATGAAAAAATCTCCGAATAGAACAATCTTTCATTCAAGTCACCTACGGTTCAAGGGCTTTTTTTCAGTGGCAGCCCCTAGGTTGTGGAATTAATTGCCATTCCACATTAGGCAATGTGAAACGTTAGAACAATTAAAAAAAAAAAAACATTTAAAAACATTTTTGTTCAAGTGTGCATATGGTGAGTAAATTTGCTTTATTTAGTCTTTAACTGTAAAGTTTGTACCGTTTTGTAGAGCCATTGGCTACAAAAAGTAATGCGTAATAAATAAATAGATAAATGAATATATGAAAATCGATTTTATTCAACCAGTTAAATGTTAGAAAATCATTTTTGTATACATTTTGGCCTGCTTCCAAAGTTTATTTACTTTATTTCCAATCAATATATCTGGATTAAGAAGACAATAGTGAATATTAAATGCAAATATTAAATGCACCGAAGTTACGAAAAGACATTTTTGACAAAATACGAACATCTGAGGTCAAACAATATACTGAGAAAGATTCAAGCAAAGTCGATACTATTCTAAAAAAACTAAATATGACAAAAAATAGAACAGTGATAGAACTTCAACATCTAGAACGATAAGAAGCCTACGAACGCTATATACGAAGCGATTCCTTCCTCCCTGAAAATGATGGAAAAAACTCAGCTTTATTCTTTAACTTGGAAATGAAAAGCCATAGGACAATAAACATATAGTCTACAAATAATTATACATTGTAGGACTATGTTACATATAAATGTACTGTGCAAGGGAACGAGAAACGCACAATTCTCAAATCCTAAATAATTAAACTTATCATTTCATATTGATCCTTGTCACACATACAGAGTCGTGTGATAATATCTATGCTTTGAGAGCCTCTTATCTCATGGTTATAATAATGCATGTTATATGATGCAACTATTTAACAAACACTGGATGATCATTAAGAATATTGATCCATGATATGTAGGAAAGAAGAAACAGTAATAATCTAATTGCTAATATTCTTTATCAATATTCTTCACACCTAAACGATGCAATACGAAGGACTGTCTCTTCAAAATATTTACCAAGACTATTTTCAAACAGACGGCTATAAACGATACGGGTATGTAACATTTTTTATCACTGAGTTGTGACAACTATTAGGAAAATTTGATTAAAAAATAGTAAGGCCGTGGTCACAATGGCAGCTTCTCTTGCTTTTTTGCCCCTAAAAAATCCCGTCTTCTATTCTTTTCTTATGGGAAAACAAACACAAGTAAACCATATTCTCCAATGTATGTAGTGTATTATTTTCCTTGTAAGATATTAAATAAGATCAATTTATCGAATCGTTTCCATGGTGACTAAACTAAACTACTGATTCATTGTTTTCGCAGAGACAGTGGAGACGAGATGTTTAGCAACTTCCTTCCAAGTAAAAGAAACACAAAGAAGCAACAATCGAAAGAAGACCGAGAAATAATTTCCATTATCGAAAAAGATGAAGTCGGCAGGTTGAAAACACTGCTAGCAAAAAAGAAAATCGATATAAGCAAACCGTTTGAATGGAACAAATATCGAAAAGGTGGCGTTTTGATTAGCCCGTTTTTTATAGCCGCCACGAGAACTGAAACAATGATTAAGTTCTTTTTGGAAAACGGAGCCTCTGTTTACGATACGACGCAACTCGGCGAAACCGCATTACATTTCACAGCGATGTATCGGGGTAGCGAGCTGGGCATTGTACGTCTACTGGTAGACGCAGGGATCAATATAAACGCCCAGGATACTGATAGACAGTACACAGCCCTGCATTGCGCATGCGAAAACCGGAACCATGGCATCGTGCGAATGCTACTGGAGAACTTCGCGAATCCGGATGTGAAGGATATTCATGGTAATCTACCGATCGATATAGCGACATCAGTACGTTGTGATCAAACGGTTGCTTTGTTGCAAAAGAGGGGCCTTGAGAAAAAGGAAGATGATTTCCGAGAGTTTGTTCGTTCTACTGAATCGCGAATGAAAAACATGGAATCGCAAATCGAATATCAACATCGCGTTGTTGAGATTCAGATGCAGCAACAAAGTGTTTTCCAAGAGGATATGAGAAAATCCCTGAGCAGCATGTTAGTCGAATTGCGATCAAACCAAAGTCTAGGTAGTGGCCATGGACGAAGTTCTAGTTTATCGGACTTACCTGGTCGCTCGAATTATAGCGAACGTTCGGAACACATTCGTGAACAGCAAGAGGGACAAGTGATCCAAGAACGGACCAACCAACAACCTTATGCAGCACAAGGACACAGTCCGTTTCACCTACAAATACCAAACAACCACCCTAGTGCCACTTTCGCACCAAATGGATATCCCACGACCGTCTACAACACACAAGTAATGAACCGGCCAACATTCCAAATGCATTATCAGCAAGCCCATCTGCAGGCCCATATGCAAGCTCCGCTCTATCAAAATCAATACCGAGCAGGAGGGGGCTTCCATCCGTTACGGTCCTCTTCCATGCAGAACGTCTCGCATCCGCTTCAAGAGCTCAGCAACCTCCAGCGTTCCGCATCACTGATCTCAGTCGACCCCAGCCAGGCGTTCTACCAAGATAGGGAGATATCGGGCATTTACGACGATAGCGCACTCTCCCGAAGTGTCCGGTCGTCGAGCGCTCTGAGTCTTAACGATGAACGTCCAGGTATGTGTATAGTCTCTGTTTATAGCGCTACATTATGATTTATTTCACAGTTTTTGTCTTAAATTATCTATTTGATGTTTTACCTTTTGGGCATCTTTGTAAATTGGTCATTATCCAGTAGCTTTTAGACTTTGACACAAAACTACGTTGCATAAGAGGGGCACTCAACGATTTACTTTTTTTATTTGCATCAAGATGTTTATTCTGTAGTTACAAGCAAGAAAACCAGAAAAGTTATTGCAAGGAAATATACAATCTCCTATCAGAATAAAGATTTCAATAAATCAAATGTTTGTAAGGTTATTCTCTTACAGATTCGTTTACAGAGACTAAATTTAGACACACCTGCATTGGTTGATATATTTACAAACATAATCTTAGAGTAAAATAATCGTGTTCTGTTCTGAAAAAGTTGCAAGCAAGGAAGAGCTGCTGCAAGAATAAACATTTACCCGAATAAATCGTTGAGTGCCCTCGGTATAAGATAGCATTATATTTATAAAGTAAGAAAATAACTAATAGCACAATGTCGCGAATAAAATTATAAATTCTACGTTTGATATTTGGTTAAAGGTGCTCTTTCTATATTTGTTATTATTTTGAAGTGCTATTCGTTCTCTGTCATAAATTTTAGCTTCGATTTCTAATTTTAAAGCATGAAACTTACAACAACATGGTTTTTGCAGATCGACCACTCACAAGGAAGAGGTACGAGAGACTACAATGCAACATTCAGGAATTGATAGAGCACTTGCGACCTGAACCGCTTCTCATGAAACTCTTTCAAAGGAATATTCTAGACCATCAGATGTATGACGACCTCCAAGGAAAAGGCCATTATGAACAGAAACGACGAATTATCATGGAGATCATAATGAAGGGCACCAATTCCTCCTATAACGGTTTTGTCGAAGTGGTGCGAGAACAGAGCGGATATTTAGCTGGTTTGCTTGAAGCAGATTTTGCAGATGAAGATGGCAGTTGAGATAATTGAAATGAATACTTGCCGTGCTAATGAATAAAAGGGTTATTATTGTAATTTAAATTTCCTCTACAAACTTTTGATTACTTTTACGATGTGTACACAAGTTCACAATCAACTTACACAAGTTCACACTCAACTTAAAATAGCAACAATAAAATAAGATAAAATTATTGACTATAACGCCCTAATTAAGTAATACTAATATATATATTTGAAAAACATTACAATTTATGTGAAGGCGGTAGGAATTTGTTCGCTTGCAAAACGTGGCTTCATACTTTTGTAATATTTGTGTGAATGATTTGAGGGTAGAAGCTACTTTCTCTTCTCGAGAAACATTTGAAGGGCTCCCTGTGAAATCGTGTTGAGTCTAGAGCGAGTCTAAAATATAGGTTTCGAGAATCTTAAGCTCCAGGTTTTCAGGTACATCATTGTTATTTATTGTTCGATTTTTATATATAATATAAAGTTTAGTTTGTTTTATTTGCAGCCCATAGGTTGAATTACTATATATTTTAAAACCGTTATACAGTTTTTCTAAGCATTAACCTGATAAACTAAAATCGGCTAATACATGTTTACAAAATCAACATAATAATGTAAGAAAGTGAAAAAGTTTAAAAAACAAAGTAAGAGGTTCCAATAAGACATTACTTTGAATGAAAACATGTATACATGATTAGCCGGTCAAGGACAAATCCACACCCGCCCGCACGCTCGCACACATGCACGCTCGAACGCCCAGAACGCTCTATGCTTAAATCAAAACATGTACACGCTAAATTCCTAGCGTGTGCACGCCCACACGCCCGCACAATGTCATTTTATGAAATGCGTTTACTGTATTGTATCTTATGAAATCATTTCACTAGAGGCAATCGCAAAAAAATAAAGAATGACATTATTCTTATTTAAAACAACATTTTAGCGAACCAATAAACCATTAAGAGAAAAACCACGGCTTGTGTATGGTGACCGAGATTCACAAAGTTGTTAAATAATCATTTTACTGCTCGATTAGCGATTTATTTTATAAAATTGTGTCATAGTTTTATAGCTATAGAGAAATGGCCTCGGGATACTCAAACACAATACCGATTTCAGCAACATCTTCCACTTATATGAACAAACAAATGCAACATACATGTATTTCACATAAATCGGTCAAGCAGATAAAAAAAATGTTTTAAAAGTAGTAAAAGAAGATTAAATCCAGAATTACAATAAGGAATGTATATTCAGCTCTAGGACTATACCAGAGAGACCAGGGAATTTTGTACAAATAAATTTTCTATAAAACAAAGTCATAAACTGCGTCCATTTTATAAAAGTGAAAGTTATTAAAACGTTTTTAAGACTATTTTTTAGTTAATAGTAAATAATAAGTGTATAGATGAATAACATATATAATTGTATGCGCTGTAATTGCATGTAATTGTATGCGCTGTTCATAGCTGCAGACGTGTTTTGATAAATTTATTTAATTCAATAGTGTGATAGAGTCATAGTTGATGTACAAGGATAAATTTTATATGAGTAGAAAGATAATTGTCTCTAGATATTACTTTCGTTATAAATGAAGTGATTCAAAAAGCTGATTTTATGTAAATTGGACACTTTTAAAACTTTTCTTAGTGGAAAATATGAAATATTCAACAAAGTACTTATTGATCGGATTAGCACTTTTAATCATGTGTCAAGCAAATCGTGGAAAGCGGGGTGGCCGCGTTAGAAGGATAAACGTTTTAGTCTCAAATAGAGAGTATTCATGCAAAACATATGCACAGAAGGATAGACAAATCTCAAATCTGATTCAAGTGCCACTTTTATCGAATTTTGAAAATGACATTGAGGTCATTGTTTCTAATAGACCAGATGCACTTACTAGGCCGTCAAAACAAACAAGGAATGTGCACCTAACAGCTGGTCCGGTGCAAACTCGATCAAAACACATACATGTTGCGGTTCTTAATCTCCAGTCTGCTTGTAACAAAGTTGACCAAATCTCCGATTACATTCAAGAATCCAAATCAGACGTATTGTTCTTGAGCGAGACATGGATTTCAGAAAACAATAATTACACATGTGATCAGTTTACCCCCTCTGGATATTCAACCCACCACATACCTCGAAAGGGACGACCTGGCGGCGGTGTCGGTATAGTAACAAAAAACACTTTGCGTGCAAACCCTATCGATTCTATGCAATTCTGCTCATTCGAGCACGGTGTTGCACGTCTTAAAAGCAAAGACAAATATATCACTGTGGTTATAGTTTACAAGCCCCCTGGGCACGTCAACCAGCAATTTCTACTCGAATTTTCGCAGTTGCTTGAAAGACATACATTAACAAAGGATCGCATTTTAATATGTGGTGACTTTAACATCCATTTTGACAATATTTCGGATACTTCGGTGACACACTTTAAAGCGATTTTGAACGAATTTGGTTTGAAACAACACGTCTTTGGTCCCACCCACATCTCTGGACACACTCTTGACCTTGTTATCACAAGGTCAGACGACGATCTACTACAAACCAAACCAAAAACGACGCAACTTTTTTCCGACCACTACACCATAGAATTTGAGTGTAACTTTGATATTGAATGTGATTCGGCCCACACCATATCCTTTCGAAAAATCAGCAAAATCGATATTAGCGCTTTCAATTCCGATATATCTGGACTGGATAGAAAT
>LQRL01095834.1:0-12475 GCA_001703475.1 Hydroides elegans | reverse complement strand
CTAGTCGAAAGTATTGTTATTGACGGGAAAAGGGGACGATTTTGTGATTAAAGTTCGCATTTTATAATCGCATTAAGTATTTTAATCCCTTTACCCTATGGTGTCAAGAGTGTTTAACTACCCATTCAAAACAGTGCAACATGTGATATTTTGCACTGTTAGAAACAAAAGAATTTTAAGCAATCATGCAATAATATGAGAAGCAAATGTCACATTCATATAACTCGAATATGAGGCCTGTGTTTTATATGCAGACTCTAGATCTATTTTCCCATTTCACTGTTGCCCTTATTCAGTTCATGCCCTTTTTTTTAGACTAAACGCGGCCAAAAAAGAAAGTTACCGCTAGGTATTTTTCAAATATATCAAAAATTAGATTATGGGTATTAAATATCTTTATACCATATTAAAACTTGATATCTCTTTCATATTAATGTGAAATTTCGTTAGTTTTTATAAATATATAAAGAAGCTATCACAGATTAAACAACAGTGGTGTCGATTTCAAAAGTTGCAAATCCTCTATTTTAAGTTCAAGTTCTGCATACATTATGATTTGACTTGACCAGTGAACGCATGCCTCACAACAGTGAACACCATATTCCTTATATAGCGCTGTGTTGTTACATGGAATACTTAGACACTTTTCAGTAGACTTATGCAGAACTCTAACTAAAAATAGAGGATTTGCAACTTTTGAAATCGACACCACTGTTATTTAACACATGAAAGCTTCTTTACCCGTACACATTCAGCAACGAAAGTTCACATACATATAGAAGAGATATAAAGCTTCAATATGATATAACAATATCTTACATCCATGGGATATTTGTTGATATATATAAAAAATACCTAGCGGTAACTTTCTTTTTTGGGCTCGTTTAGTTCGCACCTTATTAAATGCCCCACTTATTTGATCAATAGTAGACTCTACTACGTAAATAGGTCTCAAAGATTCTAGGTCCTATATGTTTTGTTGATATTCAAGAGAGTGCATTTAAATATTTGCTACATTATATGTTGATAAGTTATATTAGTTTAAGAACAATAAGGTAGCCATGGATAAGAATAGAAAAAGAGCAAATAGTGAAAATATATACGATTCATTGCCTTTGATATCTCAAGGAATATCTATATACAAAGCAGCAATAATTTACAACATAACAAGAAGCACTCTTTGGAGGAGATTGAAGAATACACATAAGGATAAACCTGAAAAAACTCATTTGACAGAAAAGGACGAGAAAATATTATTGAAATATGCATCATTCGTTGCCAAAATGGGCTCCCCAGTAACGGTTACATGGCGAATCATGTTCGTCACAGTGAAAAAAAAATTGGAGTCTACAACAATCGATGTGTATAGCTAGTCAAGTCATTTTTATTTTTTAAGTTTTCAACCAGTCAATTAAGCTAGAATCAGTTTAGATTCAGATTAATTTAGCTTTGTTAAGAGACATAAGCCAGAACCATTTCAAAAGTGAACATGATATTTTGAACTCAACAGAGAAAATGACTCAAAGGGACACGAAAAAATAAGATTTTAATTCGCTAGAGTCTACTTTTGAAGACATGCTTATTATTAGTTTAAAATTACCTCTACACGATTTAACAAAATACCATGATACATTGTACAAGTATCGTTTTGAAAAAGCGTTGCGTTGATTGAAACATACATGTCACTGCAATAAGGTTTATCAAAATTAAATTTTCATCAAACTCGGTTCTTGTTTTCTTATTTGAAAATATATCACCGTATTCTCAAATAATATTTATATATAATATACATATTCATTTCCAGTTTTGTGGCTTAACAGTTTTAAATGACATGAACTGAAAGTCTAATATTCATAAGAAAGCGTTGTGGTAAACGGGGCTGACGCCTACTGTATTGAACCACTTTTTAAATTTTTGAATTGATCAAAACAGTCATTCGCAGAATTCTTGAATGTTGAAATAATCGTGAATGTCATATGTTAAGTAGCAGTGTGTACAAATAATTTAATCAAGACACATAACTTGCTGTTCAGTAAAAATATAGGTTATAAAATACAGTATAGCATATATAGTAATAATGCAGTGGCGTTATATATAAATGAAAGCATATCTTTGAGGCGATTGTAATGTATGTATTAGACAGTTAAAAAGGTTCGAATCATTAATGTTTGTCTCTATGTGTTTTCAATGATCGACCGTTTTCAACGTTTTCTGTTAAATATAAAAACTCGTAAATATCAATTATCCTTTTATTCGATAGGGCTTGTTCACACGGGAAGCGACATGCGAAAATATACTTATTTGTTCTTAATAAAACGAGCGATGCCCTGTCGCTAGTTTTATAAAGAACATGTAAGTATATTGTCGCGTGTCGCATCCAGTGTGAACAGGCCCATATTCTTCCCACACTGTAACAAATATATATTGATTAAGTGATTAATCAAAAATCTTTTGATTGTTAACGTTTTCCAAATATTTTGGAATGTAAAATGTTGATTCATATGATTTACTTGAATTCTGTCTTTTCTACTGATATCCCCTTATCATGAGCAAATACCAACAGGTGCCAAGCACAACATATGTCGGCATCAAGGTCATAGCAGACCCGAATGCTCTTTTAGTAGAGTTGGCACTGTGGTATCCGAACAAAAAGGCAATTCTTCCAGCTACAAATACCGTGACCAAAAGAGGAATGATCTTCATTTCGGATTCGCGCAGAATTGTGGTGAGTGCTAGCTGGGCAACGACACTCGATAACAGCTGTTCAGCGGTGTTGGATACGTACTTGATTTTGACCTTGAGTCTGCAAATAGAAAACGAAAATCGCATAAATTAAGCTTCTGATAAAAATGCAATAAGTGTGGATAAAAACTATAGTTGTGATCTGAAGGTCGACGCATTTTTGTGATAATCAATAATTTACAGGTTTTTATTCGCAAATAATGGAGTGTCTGATGAAAGTAGTATATCGAAAATAGGATTGTTATTTGAAGCCATTAATTAACTAGTTTTATATTTATCAATCATTTTCGGTTACTAAGAAAACACTCAAAGTATATTATAAAGTGTTCCTTAAAGTGGCCTTAACAAAATAACGGAAATACTCACTCTTTGGGCAACTGGTTTTCCGCGCCCAATGGGTCAATCCCTGTGGTGCCCCATCGCATGCACGCTGTCTCGCATACTCCAACAACGAGCATTGTTAGAGACGGTATTTGGCACCGCACAGTATAAAGTAGGCGGTCACTGGCTGTAGGAAGACTCGGCACTGGTATGGGGATGTAGTGGTAGCCAAGATAGCAGATCGATGAAGCGCTAAGGGCTCCTAGTTTTAACAGACGTGATGCTCGTCTTTGGTCAGGTGAAAAATAATCGGTTTGTCCAGGGATGAAAGACAGAAGCATGTCCTTTAGAAATGTGCATGTGTAAGCCATGATGAGTTATTTGTTCGTTCACCTAGAAAATAAATTCTAAAAGAAATATTGGATATAAAAGCATATCGCATATGAAAAAAATCATAGTTGTAAACAACTATAATGAAAAACAAAGATCTAACCCTTTTACATTTAACCAAGGCTAGATTCGATGAGCCACGACCGTTTTTGGTCGCTCAGACCATCCTGATCAATAAGTCATAACCCATGTCCCTTTTACGTAAATGTCATAAAAACTGCGACCGAAATTTCTTACGGTTGCAAAATCTAAGCAGTAAATTAAAACCGATCATTTTAAAAATCAAATATGGTCTGAAGAGGAATTCCCTAGTGCACTCGGTTAATTGAGACCTTACGGGTACATATTCCTTTTGGTAAACCAACAACAACGAGAGGACATATAGCTTTTTTACCGTTTTAGTTTCCCATAAGGAATACATTGGAAGACAGGTTTGTTAGGGAAAATACGCAAGAAAAAAAAAAACTTCCAATGTGGCCAGACCCTGACATTTTTCGGTCCCAACGACTTATCGAATCCTTAGTCAATTCCTTTATATTTGTAGAGTATATTCAATAGTGTTTATATTTTTGCATTTCCTTTTCCGAACTTAATTTATGACGTAAATAGCACAACCAATTATTCACCAAGCAGTTTTGTTTGTTGAGATTTCTAAGGCTGAGGCAACTTAAATATGCAATTTATATAGGATGGTATGATTTCAGTTTTGCTTTCTTTGTGTATGAAATCACAAGGAACGATAATCATTCCGTTCCTTGCGATCGATCTGTCCGATATACATCGCATGTTTAACGCAACCGCAGACTTAACAGATGGTGTTGGGGTTTGATGTCTTTCGGGCTTCCCCTGACTTTTAATCAATCTATATTTTAATGATAGACCTACATGTATGATGATGTGTAAAAATCTCATACATGTATATCAATAAAATGATTATTGATAGATTATGAAGTGAATCCTTGTACGATAATTAAAAAAAAAACAGTTTTATTATAGTATTTAACTTATAAAAACACCATTAGAATCTAGAGTCTTTGCAAATGTATTTTTTCATCTTTAAAATCTCATGAGCTGTAGACGAACAATTATAAAATCATTTGAATATGAATCTACATGTATTTTTAGGAAAATGATTAAGGAATAATACAGTATAGACCATAAGGAATCAGTAACAAGAATACATACCTTCTGAAATGCAAATGTATAAGATGAATAGCAAAACGTTCTTTTCTGTTTCCTCATTGAATTGTCAAATATATACTAAAGCAATTTATTTATCCAAAGACACCAAATGAAAAACTAATACACAATAAAATGCGATTGCTGTTTTTTTTATACAAAACAATTCTTCACAGAAAATCATTACAAATTTCCAATACCGAAATAACAAGATGTAAGTCGCCTATAACTGTTTCACAACTAAGTTTTACACGAGCTTACTTTGAAGTTTGGTTAAAAGTAGTGTCACCTTGAAAAAAAAAACATATGACTCATTTCGAATTTACTGATAAAACAATCGTCAATGTCTCGCTAATCACCAGTGCGCTGTCTCAATAGTGACTGTCGACGAAAAAAGTTGTGTACCTCTTGACGAAAAGCATTGTTTCTATATGATTCCAAGGCATCAATTCAGGAAATATTCAAAGCTTTCTACATTTCTATTTAAAATGATAAATAAAAGTACATGAAAGTTTCGAGTGTGGTCAGGCCTTAATAAGAGCCTGGACACACTGGAAGCTTTTCAAGCTGTTTCCACTAACAAACCCTATTTCCCAATGTATTTCTTTTGAGAAACGCCACTTGGTTTCCCATTAGAAATAGATTGGAAAGGCCAGGTTGTCTTAGAAAATTGCTCAAATAAGCTTCCAATGTAGCCATGCGCTTATATCTTCAGGAATATTATCAAGTGTTTACACGTCGGGTATTTGCAGTATCTTATTTGAGCTAAACACTTAATTTTCAATCTGAATTGGCTGTAAATAGACTTCTTACTTTTATTACAAGATATTGTTTGTATTTAGATTAACAAGTTTTGTAAAATTGAAGCGGCAAGAATGAGTTCTAGTGATTCACAAAATAATTTGTACAGCCAAAACATGCATGTAATGGGGCTCTGGAAACACATTCATCCAGTTTGTGTATATTTATGGGAAAGATATAACCATTATCAAAACCATATTTAATCGAAATATAAAACTGTTGTGTATGTGTGACGTGGGCAAATGTTTAAGGTCTAGTCTAAAAATTAGTCTTCTACTTTAATCACAAGTATTCAAAGCAACGTACAGCCGACTCTTTTTTACTTCAGTGTAATCGCGGCCTGAGACTCGTTAATTATTCTGCTAAACCGGTTTAATTTTCGGGATTAAAGTTCTTTTTTTTTAAAAATTGGTAAGTCCATCAAGTTAAATTTTACCAAAATGCGTTCATAATTTGAGGGTGCAATATACATTTATTTTGTATTGTATTCTGCCTTGCACAAATAGGTGTAACCTCTACGAAAATTAGGCATTTTCGATTGGACTTAGCCTAAAAAGCCGTGAACCAAAAGCATAAATGTTTGTTTAATTCTACTTTAATCTGCGAAAATTGACTTTCAAGTGCAAACATCATAATAATAATGTATATTGGAATCTATGGAGACATTCTTTTCCAAAATTTGAAGCCAAATAAGAAATAACGTATGTGCAGTTTTTCAATGAAACTACGATATTTTCTAAGATTCTAGAAATCTTCCCAAGTGTGCACCAATTTAGAGCAATGCCTCAAGGTTTTAGATGTTTTCCCCTAAAAACATACACATTTCTTCAACAATTGTGCAAATTTAAAAAGATACCATGTGTAAGATAAAAAAGTTAATAGCTGAAACTTAATTCGGTTTAGCAGTATAGTTAAAGTCTACTATTTTTTATCATTCCTTTTAATTCCCTTTAAGTAAATACACGCAAATCTCGTTTCCTTTGATATTCATTACACACCGTTACAGAAAAATATTGAATAAGCGATTTATCCCTATTTTAACGTTATCCCAATATCTTGAATTTAAAATGTCGAAATATTCCATAAGACCTATTTAAATTCCAGCAATTCTACTGAAATCCCCTCATCATTAACAGATACCAACTAGTGCAAAGTACAGCAGCATTTGGGAGAAATGTCATAGCAAAACCAATTGATCTATTGGTAGAGTGCTTGCTGTGGTATCCATACCAAAAGATGATTCTTCCAGCTACAAACACCGATGACAAAAGAGGAATGATCTTCATTTCGGATTTTCGAAGGAAGGTGGCCAAAGCAAGCTGTGCTATAACACTCGATACAAGCTGCTCAGTTGTGTTGGATACGTAGTTGATTTTGACCTGGATCCTGTGAATAGAAAAAAGAAGTTCCTTTAATCTAAGCTCTTGAAAAAATACAAGCTTAAATCAAAAGTTTAATTGTTATAGAGTCTATGAAGTTTGAAAAAAAATCTACTAAATTAAGTATATCAAAGGAATAGTTTAAAGTTTAGTTTACATGAAATCAGCTCCACAAAACGAAATAGCATTCACTTAGAAACCCCCTCTAAAAGCTAATGGATAAGAACTCACTCTTTTGACAACTGAGGATTTTCCGCCGCCAATGGATTAATAGCTTCGGTACCCCATCGCATACACGCTGTTTCGAACACCCCAAGAACGAGCGTAGTTAGCGGTGGAATTTGGCACCGCAAAGTATAAACTAGGCGGTCAGTGGGTGTAGGAAGGCGTGGCACTTCTATGGGGATGTAGTGGTAGCCAAGATAGCAGATCGATGAAGCGCAAAGAGCGCCTAGTTTTATATTACGTGAGGCTCGTCTTTGGTCGGGTGAAAAATACTCAGTTTGTCCAGGTATGAAAGACAGAAGCATGTCCTTAATGAATGTGCATGTGTAAGCCATGATGAATTGTTTGTTCTTTTACCTGAGCATAAACAGAAAAAGTGTAACAGTGTAATAATTATTTCAACGTATATATCGTACACATATATAAAGAAGGCATAGATATATACATCAATAATTTCGAACAAAGATACGAGGTTACCGGGCTTCAGGGCGGCCCGTGCCTCAAGGTGTTCCGGTCTTTTGTTCTCGAAGATACTTAATTTCTCACTAAAATCGTTTCATACATAGTGACTGCTTCAATACGCTATATAATATCTAAGAAATAAGCATAAAAGTTATTCTTATAAAACAATTTTGTTCCATAAAATGACCCCTGAACACAGTCATGACAAAACGACAGACATCATATATAAAAATACATAGATCAATAAAAATGGTTCTTGATTGATTATAAAGTTTGCCCTTCTGCAATAATTGAAAAAAAAACATTACGATTATATTTGATATTTAACCAGAAAACCTATTAACATGTAAATTTCCATTTTTAGTTTCATATGACCAACAGACGAGCAAATACAAAATTATGTTGAGCATAAATCTACATGTTTCTTTAATAAATGAATCAGAAATAAAACAATTGTTGACCATATGAAATCAGTTAAAAAGATACAAACCTGTTAAAATGCAAATTTATAAGATGGATATCAATACGTTCCTTTTTCGTCATTGAATTTATAAAACTATAGTTACCAATATTTATCCGAGAACAACTAATTACAATTATAAGCGATTTGTTGTCTCCTTTTGTTACGAAATTCATTTAACATTATTGCCATTTTAACAACACAGAAATTACCTTATTCTATATGAGGCCCATCAGTTATTATACAATGTAGTTCACAACTATAATGGGGCAATCAGCGGCTCTATGCATCTGTGACTGTGGCATTGGAATGGGTTAAAAAATATTGCAGAAGCACCCAACAAGCCATTTTTGAAAAGAAGTGTCTTATTTCATTACATTTACCTTAAAAATACTTAAAGCCTGATATTTATTTGTGGTGATAATATGATTTTATTTCTAATTTGTCTGCAAGGTACACAGAAAATAGTGTGCCAGCTACCTTGCATGCTCTTTTTTTAGCGTTTTTATACAAAACTTATATGGACACGAGTGTCTCAGTAATGTGTTTATCGCTTAATTCCATTTTCACTGTATTTGCTATCATGACTCTATTGGTTAATTTTGATTTATTCGTTAAACTGCCAGGATATTCGAAAAACTGTAAATATGCCTGCAAGATAGATATTTGAAATAAAAAGAGGAATTTCTCAGACTAAATCACGGATACTCCTGATATTGTAAACCCAGCGGAAAACAAGTTGGACGTAGTATCTAGTAAAAAATACTTACACCATCAACTTCAGCACGTCGCTGGTTTAAAGTCACCGTGTTCCGCTGTTTTTATCATATATACATATCAACAGTAAATTGAATGTTAGAATGCTAAAATACTTGTAATTCAGCAAATTGAATGATATACCATTTTAACTAAAATATATAATTGACCATGGGAAACGTTTCCCACTGTAAATTACTTATTTGTGTTATATGCTATTTCATTCAATGTTCTGAATTCTTGCAAGTAGAACAATTTATAATAGACTACGATTCTACCATTTAATTTTACACATAGCCTAGTCATGAAATATGACAATGTTCAACTCATTAATGCTTGTAGTTATTGAAACCCATTTCGTTGTATATAATCTAGACATAGACGTGAAAAACCACTGACAGCACTGTTAGGTTTGCGCACGGTTACCTTTATTGTATGGTTAATCGTTAAAATGACGCATTTAATTGAAATAAGAAAACTATTTTCAAGGTCTCAGCAACCTCAAGCACTTTGTCTCAATAAGTGACTGTCGACGAAAAAGATACTGTTCCTCTTGACGAAAACCATCATTCTATATTGTGTAAAGGATAAAGTACGAGGTCAGTCTATTAATTAAAATATTGTATAGTTTCGAGGCGAAGCTGAGGCGTCTGTACAAGGTTAAAATCTATGGAATTTACCGAGTTCTTTAGCCGACTTAGTTTACAGTCCATTATTATTAATAATGGTCATGAATACAAAGGGACTGTAAACTAATCTAAGATCAAAATATAAATGCAGGAAATGAAATAGCCGTGTGTCCATACTTTTAGTTACTATATCATATTAAGAGTCTGACCACACATGAATTCTGTTTTCAAATTGTTTTAAACATGAATTTATTAGGGAAACGCCATTAACTCACCATTATTTAAGGATGGGTATATTTCAAGTTTCCATTAAAATGCGATATAAACATGGTTTGTTTAGGGTAAAAGTACATGAAATATTCTGGTGTTTTCAGACCTAGGAGCCTGCACACCCTGGAAGATCTGCGAGCCCGTTTTATGTAACAAAGCGTTTTCCCACTGTATTTCTTATGAGAAATACAATTATGCGACTTGGTTTTTTAAAAGCGCGACCGACGTTTAGGTAGCGCTTTGAGTTTTTCCATAGGGAATAAAATTGGAAAGCGTCAGGGAAAATAACTCAAAAAAGCTTCCAATACAGCCAGACCCTTACATCTTCTTAAATATTATCGAGCGTTTACAAGTCGGATATTTTGCAGTGTGGTATTTGAGCTAAACACTTCATAAAGTTTCAATCTGTGTTTTTTTTTGTAAATAGACTTGTGCTTCAATATTTTATCTACGTTTGACAAGATAGTTGATATTTTGAATATTTTCTTTAAATTAATGCGCTCAGAATAAGTTTAAACTAGTTCTAAAAATAATTAAAACAAACACGCATCTATGAAGACTATATTTTTACTTTGATCACCTGAATTAAAAGCGACATCTGACTCGCTCTGCCTTCCGTTTTCTATGTCAATTATTACATTTGTAATTGGGTTTTTAGTAAAAGTGAATTGACTGTTTACACTCAAACAACATGTCTTCTTTCATATTCAACCTCAGAATCTCCTATAATCGATTTCATTCTTTCAATAATCAACAAAGCGATCGATTTCTGTCAATTTAAGTGATTCCAGGATTCTTTAATATTTAAGTTATCTAAATAATGGGTAAAATGGTTATACGGATTATCAATAAAAGTAATAGCAAATTGATTTAACGATCCTAAACTTATTGATATCCTCTCGTCATGAAAAAACAGCAGCATGTCAATAGCACAGCAACTGTAGGGATCCCCGTCAAACAAAACCCGAAAGCCCTATTCGTATGTTCCGCACTGTGGTATCCAAACCAAAACGAGATCCTCCCGGTGACAAACGCGGTTACCAAAACGGGGATTATCTTCATTTCTGATTCGAAGAGAAAGGTCGTCAGTATGAGTTGTGAGATAAAACTTCCCAGTAGCTGCTCTGTGGTGTTTGATACGTAGTTTATGTTCACCTGGATTCTACAAATTAACAAAAAAAATCTCTATAAATTTAAGAGAAAAAACATAACTGTAAAAGGCAAAAACAAATATAAACTATTGAGACATGTAAGGTAATATACAGAATGAACAAAATTGCACTTTAGTCGCGCAATCATTTTTGATTTAGTGGTAATTGGGTTATATTTAGGTACAATTACAGTTAGAATAAACAAAAAAATCAATGCATATGAGCGACAATCACGCTAACCGATACTCACTCCTTGGACAACCTCTCTTTTGTCGCAACCAATGGATTAATGGCGTTTGTACTCCAGCGTGTAGTCGCAGCCTCGAAAATTCCGAAAACGAGCGTCGTCAAAGAAGGTAATTGCCATTGCAATGTGTAAACTAGGCGGTCAGTGATAGTAGGGAGACGTGGAACTGAGATAGGTATGTAGTTATACCCTAGGTAACACCATGCTAATGCGCTTAGGATTCCTATTTTAATAAGCCGTGAGCCCCGTCTTTGGTCGGGCGAAAAATGTGCGGTTTGCCCAGGGATTAAAGATAGCAGTTGGTTTTTAAAGAATGAAAATGTATAAACCATGATGGTATTTATGAAGTGTTATCTGTAATAGAACATTTAGATGCAATAACCTTGTTAACTATATAATTCGGAAAAAATATGTATTTAAATTGACACACGAATCGAACTTATATTAAAGACAAAACGTCGTTAAACACAATAAAATAAGGAAATACATCAATAATCTTTATCTATTATGAATCATATGCGTAACTGATACCATATGAAGTAAGAAATTAAACAAAAAAGATTTGTTGTCAATTCAAGAAAACTATATAAAACATACGTACCCTACAGCAGCAAATATGCAAGTTGAAACCGAAAATATGATCCAGAACGTTTAGCTTTAAATCAAAATTGTTCGTTTCAAAATAGAAGTATTATCCACTTATTGACCATAAATCATACATATATTTTTTCTTTGCGCTTTGATATCTCCACAAAAATTCATCATAAAAATACAATATTTATACAGTGTATACATTAACCATTTGTTAATGTCATGAACTTTTTAAAAAATGCATATTTAGCACAATTTTTAATTAATGACGTTAATACAAACATCATGTGCTTCAATAAATTATATTGCTTATTCCACTTATTTGCCAGTATATTTTTCACGGCAAGTGGCCATGCACAAAAATGTCTTGTAAATATATTTCTAGCTCCTCTAACAATTGTTATGACGGTGATCAGAATGTAGAACCATACTGTTTTAGCAAATTTTATGGAATAGACTCCCAGTACTGGACTTTATTGTACTCGTGGCACTACGCCAGCTTTCTTTTGATTTGAATAGACTCCCAGTTCTGGACTTTATTGTACTCGTGACACAACGCCAGCTTTCTTTTGAATTGAATAGACTTCCAGTACTGGACTTTATTATAGAGTTTAACTACGCGAGTTTTTGGTTTGAATTCAAAACGTACAGGCAAGAGTTGGTAGAATTCTATTGAATAAACTGCTTATTTTACATCCATAATCCTGGATCAGGGCGGGTCGTTATGCATTTGGGGAGGGGGATTATATATTTTTTTGGAGGGGGCTTTTTGCCTAGATTTTTTTTCCGGTAGCAAAGCCTTTCGTCTGAGGGGGAGTGGTGGGGAGGGAGGAATACCGTGTTGTTAAGGTTTTAGACGATGGCATGTGGGA
>LQRL01095823.1:1934-12750 GCA_001703475.1 Hydroides elegans | reverse complement strand
TCAAAATTGTACATAATATTGTTAACTGCGCTACAAATCTTAAAAAATGGGGAATCCGTGAATCAAATCTGTGTACTTACTGTAAAAAGAATAATTTTAAAGTTGAAGACACACTAGTTCATGCTTTGTTTGAATGTCAGACAACGAAGATGTGGCTAAACACTGTACATTCTGCATTAAACTGTAGGACTTTTCAAGGATTAAGTAGAGACGAGTTTTTATTTGGAACGTATGATAAGGCAGTTAATATGTTGTGTGTTATTGTTAAGATGTATATATGCGAAACGCGAGGTCGAGAAAAACAATTTTTTATCGAAACTCTATTGAAAAGAATATTCATATGTATTGTTGCCGAAAAAAATTCTCTCGCTGAGAAATACTTCACTGTAAAATGGAACAACCACAAGACACTTGTTAAATCTAGTTGTAAATATATATCAATTAATAAGCCATAGCAGTGCCATTCAAATAGTTTTTTAACAACTATGTCGATGAAATCATTTTGCAAGTATAATAGAAGCATTTTGTGTTGTCGTGTTTTGTTTTGTAATGTCTATGTTTTCCTGTCTGTATGAATGTAAATGTACGTTATATATGAAAAAATACCAAAAATACAATAAAAACAAAAAAAAAATAATGTGCACGCAAAAACGTTCTTTAAATAACTTGAATGGAGTATTAATTTAATTTTTGAATATTAAATACGTTTCATAGTATTACCTTTTATATGTGGTATTAATATGTAAAATGTTTACAATTAGAAACTACCAAACAGACGTTTTATTTTATAAATAGGTTTGCGTATTGTTTATCGTAACGTAAACGAAACCATGTGTTTTCTGTGTGACATTTGTGATCGTTACGTATGGCGCAAAGATGACTCATCAGCCGGGACGGCCGAGAATTTATTGCCCTGTAAAGCTCACTATGCCTATTACCAACACATTGCGTGCTCGATTGACTGACATTTTAATTTACTTTGACTTTAATATCGGAATTAATATTTAAATAAAGTTACTTCACGCATTGGACCCACGTACATAGCATATGTATCAGTTGGCAATACAGTTGCGATTACCGATATTTATAAAATATGTTATGATCTGCCTCTGATTTTCAATTACGTAGTGACAAAACATATTTTGATTTTTTGTTAGCCAACGACCAATACATAAAAGTTACATACTCTATTAATGTACTTCGTGATAAATCTAAAAAAAGGTTAAGCCCCGCCTTAGGATGGATAAATATGTAATATTTTATCATAAGCGAACCAATGAGTTATTGTATGGACATGAAATAGTTGGGCTACTTACATGTAGGAGTAAGTCGCCCAATGGCGACCATCACATAGGTTGTGGTCAAGCCCTGAGATCGATATTGGTCAGGCTAAGTAGAAAAGTCATAATATATACAAGGAAAACGGGAAGGTGATGGTGTGTACTTCACGAATTTGGCGAAGGTAAATCGATTTTTGTGAAGGTGATTCAAAAGTCCTTCGCTGAATTGGCGAAGGTAAAAACAAATCTTACGAGTATGTCCAGCCCTGCTGTTAACCTCGTATCTTCAGAAAGTGAAGAATTCCAAAAATATATATGGTACTTAAATAGTAAACATTTATTTTCTTAACCAACGTGTTACATTCAGACTAACTCAGTTGTTTTAATAATAATGAGAATGTACGTGTAAATACTGTTACGGGGATTTATGCATAGTAAATCCTTGTTTATCGCCCTCACCACTTTCGCCTGCTTCCAGTAGGCCTAACGAACCCCGTCGGGGAGTCCCAGGGAATGGAAGCAATCTACGACTTGAAACAAGTCGTGAAGGATCAGCCATGAGTTCAAACAAATTTTCACTATTCCAGAATCATAGCTTTAAACTTTCGAACTTTTTTGGCCATTTTCAAAACAAACAAATTCACATCGGTAAATACTTTTCTGTACAAATGATGGGTCACTAAATTGATTTTGCGGGCTATATACCTTTTCGATGACATAAAGTTAGGCACTCAACGAGACCATTAAATCTTCTAATAATTTATATATTTTTAGAAAAATTCGCAACATAAGTTTAAATAAGTATTTCTTTTAATAATTTACTATATATTGTGAAATATTACCTTTCTATGCCCATTAACTTGGCTCCATTTTTTTCGGCACTTATAATTTTCGCCACGCCAAAGCACTAGAATGGTAATATATCCATACACATATGGGAGAAGAAATTATAAGCAGTTATAATGTAGATGCACAGTTTTTCCATTTTAATTTAATGAATGATAAATGAATGTGGATTCAGATTTTGGTATTTGCATGCGAATTGTTCATCTTGGTTGCTCTAAAGGGTAACCATTATCCACAAACTTCAAACACATGTTTATGATATTTCGCCCAAAATATCTTATAACGCACCAACAATGAGTAACATCCAAGTTCAATTATTGTATTAAACAATAGATTAATTGAATCGCCATCGGCTTCAGTAAATTTGGCCAGATTTAAATATGACAACGACAACCCTGGCTGATTTTATCAACAGTAAACAAATTATGTTTTTTTTTTTCATTCTAGTGAAAAAGATCATATCGGTCTTTTATCTAATTTAGGAACACGAGTGGTTCTAAAAGCTTGCACCTTGATATGATCTTGATCTTTGGTCAAATAACTTTAAGATGGAAAAATGAGGATAGGTGAGAGCAAATCCAAATCAAAAGATTTATACTGAAGAATATAACGGTTCGTACTAGAAAAAGGGTGAGACATAAAATGCGAGGGAATCGGGGTTATTCATATTAATTAATCGATTTGTTTTGAATTGTTGGTATGGATTACAGATTATTATGGCTCATTGAGCATGAAAATGGAATGTTTTATTTTTTTGTACATAAAGGTTTGCAAATCGGCAATGTTTGTACCACGCGTTATATCTGACACAATATATATTAGAGTTTATATGCCAAAAACGCATTCAATATGTGACTTCATTGTTGTTTTAAGAAATAATTTTGACCTTTGCTCGACACGAACTTCGGTTCAAAATTGCAAAGATTTGGTGCTGTCCTTTTGGTTGTGTATCACGCCTAGCAGTTCCAAATATATCTTAGTAATAAAATCATAAATCATCGCTCCTGATATGACCTTTCAAATTGCTCGAAATTTGCAGCGATTTTGCTCTTTGCTCCTTCATCACCTGGCACTTACGCTAATGAAATATTTACTATTTTCAAAAACCAGGGCCTGGAAAATATTAATTGTGTTGGAATTCATATTTTGTTTTTCCATATGGATGATTCGAGTGATACTATAACGGTCCTTTGGATATGTGCAAAGAATAAGAAAAATAGACAAACGCATTATTGTTTAAGAATTGTTGCTTTATTTTCACTCTTATTTTACTAATGACATTGTGTATTAGTTTCACAAACAAAACTAACCAGGTAAAACAACGACAACGGTAGCTGGTGTAGTTAACTTCTATTTTTTTCCTTCTATTTGTCAAAACGCTTTCTGCCAAACAATGTTTGACATAATATTATTTCATTTTTATTCGTCTTACAGCAAATAATATAGTTTATATATTTGCATTGAGAAGTAAAAAGTTTAATCTTTATTCCTTATAAAAAAAACTTATATGTTTGATGCATTTTAATTGGATGGAGATCCCCGTTCAAATATTAGGTAGGAATTAACGTGTAAGATGAAAACATTTTTTTCGTTAAAATCCTTGTGTCACAGGCGACATATAAAGGCATACAAGATTGTTGGTATGTTCCTCAAAAGGTTAAGCTTTAAAGCGAGCAGTTACCCTAAATAGTCTAAAAAGAGTATTTCAATTAAATGAGAATTGTTAAAGAATCATCTTGGTTAAACCATTTTCGTTTTTTATTTACCAAATAAGAGAACATATTTTTCGAAATCTAAGTTAAGAAATATCATATCTTATTGGACATGTTACATTTTTTTATGATTTAATTCTAGAATTCATACATTTATAAAATAGGTCATGTGGTACCAATCTTGGTATATGGCACACTTAGACGTTCAATTCAATCACAAGTAGCAAATCAATTTAACCCGATAATATTTTACTACATGATATTACATTCGCGAAATATTCGGGTGCGATTATCACAAAACACACCAAATACACACGAAACCCTTAAATATTATAATATTTACTATATGTGTTAATATTTAACTGTATGTGAGTAATATAAACCAAACTTGACAAGTATGTCTCTACCATATTAGATGTTAAATCAATTACTTATCAATCGCAACACATTGTACTCGATTAAGGCAATTATACATTTTCAAATAATATATATATTCAACTCACAGTGAGTGGATGTGCTCGCTGCTGAAGCTCACCCTTTGGATCATCAGAGAAGTTCCGTGCCTCGGTTCTGACCAATTGCACGGCGGGGCCACAACGGCTAGCTAGGCCGTCGCGTTCGTTAGGGGGAGCAGCTTCATCGCGGTGGTGACCTTCACTCTTCCTCGCTACATGGGTAACTCATGGCGTATACTTTTCTGGGTGGTATCATTCGCTCTTCTGTTTGTAGTTTACTATCTTTTTACGGTGATACATTCCAGGTTTTGTCATTCCGTCTGAGCCACAGCCAACATGACATTCTTTCTGCTGCTTTTTCACACATAACAGTTAAAACCATTTCTTATTTGACAACTGAAACGAATAACCGAATAAACGAATACGAATAAACGAATAAACGAATACGCATAACGAATAAACGAATACGCATAAACAATTGCTTACGAACAAACGATAGCTTACGATAGCTTACGAATAAACGATTGCTTACGATAGCTTGCGATAGCTTACGAATAAAATATTGCTTACGAATAAACGATTGCTTGGGAATAAACTATATGAGGGGTATAAAAGGAAAAGCAAGTGGTCATTAATTAATACTACAGAATCATGTGCTAGATTATGAATATCTTAATCATGAATAAGTAGTAGATAAAAAAATAAACAAATGCATATGAATAAACGATAGCTTACGATAGTTTACGATAGCTTACGAATAAACGATAGCTTACGATAGCTTACGATAGCTTACAAATAAACGAGTGCTTACGATAGCTTACGATGGCTTACGAATAAACGAATGCTTACGAATAAACGAAAGCATACGAATAAACGAGAAACGAATAAACGAATAAACGAATACGAATAAACGAATAAACGAACACGAATAATTTTGCTTACGATAGTCAAATTGGAAGTGGGTTTAACTGTACTTTCATCGAGTTCTTTTCAGTTCTTTGCAATCCTACTACTTTACACATCGTCCACACCGATTTGCACACAATTCCTCTACCGCCAATCTCTATTGGTAGTGAATACACTTTATAGCCTCGTTCCTCACATTCTCATCTGAGCTCATCGTACTTTATTCGTTTCCTTTCGTTGGCTACCTCCACTCGATCTTCCCACGGTGCTGTCAGTTCTGCAATCACAATGTTTGGTTTCACAGGACCATATAATGATATCCGGTCTCAGGTTAGTGGTATAGATTTCTTGTGGGAATATCAGCCTCTTTTACAGGTCCACCTGCATTTGCCAGTCGTTCGCTGTGGCTAGGACCCCTGTCTGGTCCTTTACTGATTTGTTTGGTTTCTGCCTTTCTTTTATGAACCGTATCAGCTGAATTCCTTTCGTATTCTTCTGTCTCGCGACTGCGCCTTCCAATGTCTTTGCGATTTCGCCCAACACCGTGTCATGCCTCCATCTGTACCGCATCTGTGTTAATGACACATTACAACTTGAGAGGATATGTTCTAACGATGCCCTTTTATTGCAAGAATACATCTGTCGTCCTCCGCTAGGTTCCAGCGCTTGAGGTTCACTGGTGTTGGTAGTACGTCTTAGATGCTTTTCAGCAGAAACGAAAGCCTCAGCGGCTCCATCTTCAGAATCTCGCCCCATATATCATAAGCATTCATTATTTACATGTATTATTCTGCTATCTCTTTCAAGCTGTTGTGTCTTGTATATCATATAATTGATGTCTAAGAGAAACTAAATGGCTTTCAGTGGAATCGTAATTTATTTTACTTGACGTCTCCTACCGTAAATGAAGCAGTTATATTTTTCGGTGTTAGTTTTAGGTTAATTAATGTGATATATTTGCTAGAGCTCTAAGGACAGATATATAATTGAAGGTGTTTGCAAATGCTGAACTGATTATTTTGAAACATGTTGAATACAAAATGAATGTATATAGTTGATCTCTAAATAATGAAGAATCCGAAGCGTTTTTTTTTCAGCATGCATTTTTTGTAATTGATTAATCAAAATGCAAATGCTAATTTTTATGAAAGTATGCTACAGTCTGTTCAAACAACTGAGTGTGAAAATGTTGTTTTTTTTTTAAGTAAACTTATTTGTTTGATATCATAAGTTCAAAATGGATTAACAATTTTATATTTGGATATGAAAATAAATTAGAATCTAATTTGCTATATCATGAGTTGTCCTTATATTGGGTCACATATTGGGTCACATTATAGTTAACATCTGTTTGCATCAAACTCAAAAACTTTATGTATTAATTTATTCAGCCTAGAATTTGATAGATCCGTGCATGTATCCATATGTATGTTGATCACAGTTTGTTGTTGGCTATTAGAATGTTCACTTTATTTATATTTGATGAGCGCATCCATTAAGCTTTTCATGGAGAAGTCTGACATTGTGTGTCCTCTCCTTTTCAACACGGCAGTTGCTGTATATAGAAGAGTATGCGAAGACAAAACACATATGTGCATATTTCATGAAAATAATACAATACGCTTAAGAAAGAAGCATGCTTTTAAGTGACTCAGATGGTATCAAACAAAACATCACTCAAAATACACAAATAGATCTACAACTTTTTGTAGCTTAATGAAAGGATATAAACATATGATTATATTATGAAACTTATTAACGGACAGCGAAATAATTGTAAAGCGACGAATAACACAATAAATTCTAATTTATAGTTATAGTTGAACAAATATATATTATTATATTTTAAGAAAACGAATGGATAAAATTATATATCACTGGTAGTGAGTCGAGTAGTGACATAAAACTTTCTTGAGTAAAATAATGTTTAAAGGGTCACACCAACGATATACTAGTTCACTTTATGGCGATGTCTTCATACATGTGTGAGCAACCTCAAAAACTCAACAATTCACTATCTTCCAACATGACGATGCCGACATGCAGCGAAACATACAAATTTGTTTTCGGAACATGCTTTATCAGCACACTTTGCATTTTGGGTATAGTTGGAAATACCCTTTCCATTTTTATTCTCAAAGACGAACGCCGTAATAAAGTTGCCGTACTGCTCCTGCGCGCCCTAGCCGTCACGGATAATTTTGTTTTGCTTTTATGTTTTGTTCTCATATCGATTCTTTATGGATTAATTCCGCCTCAGGATATACCGAATAACATTTTAATTTTCATAGTACAGTACATAAACCCTCTCGGATACATAGCACAGTTCTGCACAGTTTGGATAACAGTCCTAATTGCTTTTAATCGATTCATAGCAATATGTATACCGTTCAAGGCCCATGTTTTCTGTACATTGACAAAAACAAATATCCAGATTATGTGTGTTATTCTAGCAAGCTTTATTCTTAATTTACCGTGGTTCTTCCAATTTAAAGTTCATGGGACAGGGTCGGAAAATGAGAATAAAACTGTGTGTTTAACTAATTCTTCTATTGGAAGCGGAAGCTTATTTTCTTATATTTATGTAACCGGATTTTTAACTGTTATGGTTATCGTCATTCCAACTATTATATTGATTTTCGTGAATAGCAGATTAATATGTGAAGTGAAACAAATGAAACGAAGAGAAAGCCTCAACTCGATCCATGGTGAAACAAAGGACGATAACATAACCCTGGTTATGATTGTTATCATTCTTGTACTACTCATATGTCACACACCCGACCGCATTATTCTATTTCTCATCTCTATACGATCAAACGTTTTCACAAATCTAGGCATCAGTCCTTGTTATGCACTGGATATCGGCAATCTTCTCCTTGTGCTGAACTCCTCATCGAACTTTGTCATTTACTATTTGATGAGAAAGGGCTTCCGGAAAGCTATTCTCCTCAAGTTGTCTTGTAAAACGATGCGGAGGCGGCGAAAAGCAAATGTGGATGAAGTGCATACTTTGCAGCAAAAGGTGAACTGCTGCAGTGAAACAGAAGATGGAAATCACAACGCTATTGATAACTCACATGTGCGTCTAGTCTGTTTACATTCAGAATCACAAGTTTAGTATTTTTGGTAGAAAATTATATATGTGTTTAATTTGTATTAAAATGTTTTAAATGTGTTTATGAATGCAATCATATTTTACAACAAAAACATGGCTGTCACACGCACAACTGGCATCTCAAATTATACATAGAAGGTCAGCTAGGGCGGATCGGAAAAAAAACCAGGGCGCCAATGTAGGTTTTTGTATGATAGAAAGGCCAAAAAGAGAGGGACCAATCTATAGGTGTATGTTTTTTTAAAATAATATATGAGAAGCATACGGGGCGGGCGCCCGAAGCGTGCAGCCACTCTTAATCCGCACAAGCTATTTTTTAAAATGATTTTCATGAATTCTTTCATGATTATAAATGTATTTTTACTTATGGTAAACAAACATGATATATTTCGAATGTGAAAGTTCACAAATAGCTGCAGCATTGTTAAAAAAACACTTGCAAGCAATAGGTAAACTCAATTTGTTTATATAATAGGCCTATACATAATAATTTGAAAGATTTGTAGCAGTTTACTACATTCCACATACACTGTATTTCATATTCGGGGTATATATGAACAATATATACATGTACATGTATATGTGTTACTCTATAGTGAATGCTTTGAAATCATTTAATGAAAATCATATGGCGTGACTATATTTCATTTAGTTTTGGTTGCAGCAATTATTTTTTTGGTTAGAAATTAAACAAGAACTGCAGTACAAAATCGATAAGTAATTGAATTCGTAATTCAATTGAATTTGCATTCTTGTGATCTTTTTAATTTATTCACCCGTTGAATTAACATTGCATGTTCCATCTAGACATTGGAAACAAACAACAACTTCATCGTGATTTTGTCGAAATATTAATGTTGGTATCATGTTGATATGTACTATTTACCACTTTATACATTCGTGTATTTAAGCTATTTGTATTGCTATATTTGTTCAAATAATGAACTGTTATATTGCATTAATTCAGAGTACACTATAAAATCGCACACTTTGATATTATGTACTTTTATATTGTATTTGTTTAGATCATATTGGTAAAAGTGTAAAAAATTAAGTCTTGAATGAGCCTATTATAGTATGAAATGTTTGATACTGAATTAGAAATATAAATTATTTTTTATGGGTATATTTTCTTTGAACTATGATGTTTCTTAAATTCATAGCAAAGATAAGCGCCAACCCACCCGACGCTCTTCGCTTTTGCATAATTGAAAAAAAATGTATGAAAGAGAGATGACAAAATAATAACTGACATCAAACTGATTTTTTGTTGTGTATGAATCATGCTTGAATTTCAATGCCTAAATATTGTGGCAACGGTTGTAAATTTTGGTTTTATTTGGAAAATAACGTCTGGCCAACTTTAACATGACATGTAAAAATTAGCAAGATCACTATATGATAGATATTCCGAGCGATACTGAGCGAGAAATATATGTTAGTGAAACATCCTAGAATTCCTATTTTGGTCGATTTTAAATTAGTATATAGAAGCTAGCCTATTGCTTTAGACAAATTAGAAAATCAACTAGCGGGTTAGTTGTATATAAACATTTTAAAGCTAATGTTGGAGGCGCGAGTTGGACGCGAATGAAAACACGTATGATGGTCTTTTATTCTTTATTCTGAACTCTTCAAAAGGTTCACTGCAAAGTGAATGACATTTATTAATAACATGACATGACATAACACATTGAACATTTACATTTATCTAACGAACACGTTCTTGATTTTCATTAAAGTCTACATGAATTACAGTTAACCAAACAATGTACCGAACAAACAACACAGCGGCTACATATTGTAATCTGTATAAATTATTTCACCCTTTTAAATTATAAGTTAAGTTAAAGAACAAACAAAATTGCATACCGAATTTGTAGCGACCAAGGTTTAAGATTCTACGTGTGCCTCCTTTGACTTCTAGATTCCAACTGAGGTCAAACTAACCGCGTGCAAAAGCTACCACGTGACCACGTGATGGTCATACGATAATGAAATGTCCATTTGAGAATAAGGGGTGTTGCCCTTTTTATAAGCACACATGTAAAACATGGACGACATTATGAATTATACGAGAGCATAATGAATAAACATCGCGAACATTGAATCAATTTAAACCTGTCTCCACAGCCGCCCCATTAATCATCCAAGCGATATTAATAAACATAATTATAACAGGTTTATTTACATACATATACAAGTCACAATCGGTACGACAGTCGAGTATTTAGACCTACGTAGAGCGCAATCAGGGCTAGAATATCATTATAATACATAAATGTAATCAATAAAATTGATGAATATCATATATGCAAATATGCAAACTACAACCCTGAATATCACAATTAAACCCGAGGTAACTAATCTGACTGTCCTAGAAGACATAATTTGGTTATTGGTCGTACTTTTGTACTATGACCAACACGAACTTGGACGGACCGAACTAATCCGTCCCTACCTGGTTTAACGTTCGTTACAATACCTAGAGGCCATTGA
>LQRL01095808.1:3587-38776 GCA_001703475.1 Hydroides elegans | reverse complement strand
CGACCTGGCCTTGACGACTGCCTCTTGACCCCTGCCTCCCCTTGACCCCCTGCCTCCCCTCAAGCCCCTGCCTCTCTTGATCCCCTGCATCCTCTTGACCCCCTGATACCCCGGTCTCCTTGATCCCCTGCCTCTTAGTGCCCCCTGCCTCCCAGTGACCCCCTACCCTTGACCCCTTGCCTCCCCTTGACCCCCTGACTACTCTTTCAATGCTCATCATATGATCTGTAATTCTCTAGCAGGCTAAAAGTATCTAGATACAATTAGATTCCGCATGCCACACTCTTCTTGGCCTTGATAAATTAGAGTGGGTGGTTGAACTTCATTTTGACGTCTTTGTCGGACGCCTGAAAATGTGAGGGGAAAAAAATGCTTAAAATTTGTATTTATATTTTGTTGTTATTTTAAAATCCTTTTCCAATGTATTTGAAAACAATGCTTAACAGAATGATATTGGATTAAATAATAAGCTCTTATATTATGTTCATTGTTAGTTGTTATTAGTAGCTGAATAAAAATCAAATTTAATACGTTTCATTACCTTCTTCATCGAAATCTGGCATATTCATTTTTTTTCGCGAGATTGTGCAATGTAACTGCAGACAGTACCATCTTTACCGCTTTCTCTGGCGATAGTCTAAAAACAAAGTCTTAATTTATTTTTGGGTATAAAATTGCAGTTGCATCTAAAAATGATGGCTCAACAAAAAAATAATGGCTCATCGATAAATGTAAAATATACAATAGCAAATTTCCGATTTTAGATCGACGTCTTTGCGAGGTCACCATGACGTCCCTATTTAATGTACGCGTCAGAATTTTTACTTAAGTTCAAAAGTATTAATATTACCTTATTTCTGTATGCAAGGATGCCATCTTCTCTTTAGCTGTCCAAATGCTCTTTCAATCAGCGCTCTTGCTCGCTTTTGTTACCTAATGTGATCAAGAATAAATCAAGTTTCTTAGAAATTAAATAGACATTTTCTAAAAAAATATCGATTGAATTTATTAGATTTAAGTAAAGGTGATGACAAAATTGAATAAAAAATATAAATAGATTTTTCATTCGACGTCGATGACGTTTGCGACGTCATACCGTTTTACATATATGTAATTCAAGTACCTATTAAAAGCCAATTTGCTCTCCTCTCCTTGCAGTTGATTTTCTCGGAAGGGCGGAATTAACCAACGTTTGCATGGATATCCGGAATCCGCAAGAATAACTCCCGTTCTCTCTCCTATCTCAAACTTTTCATACATGCCGCACTCCTAAAAAAAGAATAAATACCGTGAACATTTTATTTACAAAATAATGTGGTGCATTGCAAAAAATTAAAAAAAAAGAAATGACTTAAGATAATTGTTCGGGTATATTTTTAAGCCCCGTCCTAAAAATATTTAAAATTCCAGTATCGATTAAAATATTTCTTCATTACTTTGCACTATGCATAAAGTCCCCCGATGTCAGGAAAACGTTAGAGTTTAGGCCCATGTAAAAGTTGCCTGGTCCATATTTTGTCGCTGACATGACGGAGACGTTGCACCGGCGTCGCGTCAGCGTCGTATTTAAAGGCGTTAATATGACACGTTCAAGGCGTTATTTTGACACGTATTGTAGAATCGTGGAAGCTTCCTGGTTTATTTGCAACGATGTTTATAAAAACGGAGTTCTGGTCGCAAACTGCTTGCACGTTGATTGAATGATAAGAAAGTCGATTGATATATGCCGCTTCTTCATCTTTTTCGGGAGCTTGTATTTGAACACGCGTGCAATCAATGCATCCGACGACGTTGGGTAATTGAAATGTGTCAAAAAAATAAGTTTGTTGCTCGATCGCTGTTGGCCATTTGATTAAACTTGGCGATAGGTTGATAATACTGTTTAAGACTGCCGAAAATGTTCGAGAAACCGCAGGCTGAGAAATCCGTATGGTATCGGCCACAACATTTTGAAAAGATCCCGTAGCAAGGTACCGAAGGCCCACTAAAATCCTGAGACTTTTAGATAAAGCACAGCTTCTTCCCGTAGCTTGGTCTAATCCATCACAATTTTCGCAAAGAAAAAAAGATGCCATCCCTTGTAAATCTAAATTTACGATACAGTTCGTCGTCTGTTAATATTTCGAGAGGATTCTCTCTATCGCGGAAAATTCGTTCCCTTCGTAGTGCCCTAGCATTAACACCAATTGTAAGGTGGAGTATATCCATCTTAATTGACTTGACAACACAATTTACAGTTAATATATGAACGACCGTTTCTCACAGACTTTGTAAACAAATGGCGAAAGACCCCGGAAGAATATGGTCTTAGATTTGCAAGTGTGGTTTCGACCAGTCTTGAGTTTTCGCACTTAGGCTTGAGATGTAAGCGCACTGACATTTTTGTGAATATGAAATTTAAATTTCTGAGGACAAACTTAGATTTCGTGCTTAGACTTTGGATCTAAGCATGCTTAGACATGTACGATTATTCATGCATATGGGCCCAGAGTGTGGTTTGATTTCACGAAACTCTTATGCCCGAATGGTTTCTTCGACTTAAACTTCTTCCCTCATTAACATATCCGTTTTGTAAACAAACAAATCTAGGTCACTTGATTGATTCTTGAAAATTAACAGCAGATTCTATTATTTAAGTCTATAGTAAATAATATTTCATATTGCCTGAAGAGTCTACTTCATGGGGGGTGACTGGTTTTAGAGGGTGTTTTATGGTCCCGTCTGTTTTTGTTGATGCGAAAATAATGCATGATCGTTCCAGGCTGTGCTCATGATGGGGCCTTGATATTGCAGTTTACTACAGCGAGTTAAGGGCATTCACTGGTCTATGGAATAGGTTTTATAGAATTTAGAAGTTGATACTTTATTCAGATAAATTCAAATCAATTATATGAGGATCACTGTATATTTCTTTTGACATATCAATTTTCCTATAAGAAAATATCTTATGTATTTGGCATATACTGATATCATCCTCGATAAATATTATTTTCACTAGTTCCTTTGAAATGCAGACTGTCTTTTGTATACACATTTGAACAAATATTAAAACATGAAGCTATTCATTTCATCCCGTTTAACGTACCATGGATTCCACATACGCATAATTTAAAGAAAAGAATGTGTTTATATTTCAACATGTATCAAGGTAGAATATTTTTTTGAAAGTTTTGAAATTTCACCGCGATTCCCCTTAAGAGGTCGCCCATTCCTAAAAAAATGGGTCTTATTCTATTGATATATTCTGTCTCAGACTGCAGATAGTTGAAATCACGAACCGTGCCCACAGTGAATTCATGAAAATAAATCAACGCTTAGAACAATGTAATGACGTCATAGAAGTGGTTTGAATGGTATTATGAAAATGATCAGTAATCAGTGTTACAAGCATAAATTTGTCAATAATTGAATTCGGAAATCACTCAAAATAGAATAAAAACTTCATAAAATCAATTGATTGAAAAAGATCGAGCTATATTCCTGACCGACAGGGATTACCTGCTTTATTTAGAAGCGTTTTATACAAAATATAGCGCTCGAAAAGCATAGTTCCTTTCCCATTATACACACAAATGTAACTACTAAACTCAAGGTATTAATATTCAAGTAAATCCAGTTAATATTCATTACAATATTCCCATGGATGAAAATATGTTTGATTATACAAGAAAATTTCGACCCAAGAAAATCCTATATTCACATAATTAAATCAAGTTTGATTTAACAATGATCTTACAATTACATTTCTAATATCGTATTATGGAATATGTGTTTGTGTATGTGAATATGTTCATGACGACCTTGCGAAGTCGATTAATTGCCCGAGAAAAATGTTGTTTATAAAAAAAAGTACAATAGTGTACCTCCATATATTATACATAGTAAAAATTGAATTAAATCAAAACTAACCCCTATTTTAGTTATTTAATGCCTTTTTCAATGTACATAAATGATGCGGTTGACATCGACCAAAGCTTTTGAAGTTTTGACATTGGAAGCATTGTGTATGAATAATATAAGAGAGTGGTATTGTTATACCGTCATTTTAGTAAGATTTCGTTTCCAAAATTAGTTTTTTGTTTGTTTTATGTTTGCAAATACAAATACAATTCACTCACTAATATGCATTCACTAATTCACATGGAAACATATTGGGGATTACTAGCTTGCGAAAAAAAACAACAAACTCTTATTGAAGTTTTATTTATGTAATCAATTTCATAAATTCGATTTTTTTTACATTTGTTGAACTTGTATATGTAAACAACGAAGTGATTGGCAACACACACAAATATTAAATGTCTGGCTTGAATGCCTAATTGACACACAATAAGTTTGCAGGAACTAATTTTCGTTGAACAACATCAAATAAAAAAATGTATACCTTTTCTAAAATACCACTTCAATAAGTTTTTAACGTGCAGAAGGAATATAGGAAATATATACATAGCAACTTTATACACCATTTTGAATACGAAAGTTATATGATATAATACGATGTCTATATTTAATTCACCACATTAACTTATTACAATTCAATTACCATTGACAACATTCAACATCATGCATTTATTTTACGTATGTATATAATTAGACTTTTTGACTCGATTTTTTTATGTATTTACTTTGTAACTAGATTATAACAGTTCGCCATAAACTCTTGTCTTTAGCTAGAACTTATATAAGTACTTTAAAATGAGACTGAACAAGAAAAGACTATTTGAAACCAATTTACTGACCTTATGTGTTTGTTATACGTATAAATCAGTCGATGCTTTACATTTATGAAGTGCAGTTTATATACACATCATTAAGCCCATTTTTACTAATTTTGTGTCCGACATATTTGCGAGAATATAAACGAAATGATTTCCACCAACTTTATGTTTCGTATCTTAGTTCCAATTGTATTGATTATTGAACCATTTACTTGCAGATTTTTGGTTTCTATTTATAAACTATACAATATGCAGAATATATACTGACTATACATAATCAAGCATCGCCTGGATAGTATTTAAAAATCAATTAAACACGGACGTCTGCAATTAAAGTTTTAAAAAGGAGATTTGCAATTAACATGTAAGAAGTTGATGCCAAAAGAAGCGAACGATTTCAAAACTAATCATATCAAGCATCTCTTGAACTTTGTTTTTCATGTTTGTGTGTTTCGTATTCTTATACATGTTATTGATGTTTTTGGATTGTGCAATATTTCAAATATATATTCACATGACTCCTTAAAATATATATCAACAATCGTACACTACACAGCTTAAATTTAATTTATGTATTCACTTATAACAGTTCTTGATTCTATAGGCAGGCATTTACAAAATATAAGGACACATGTATCATCGAGATTTCGTTTATGCAAATGGTTAAATGTTTTTGTACATATTGCATCGTAGTTTTGAATTATTTTAATATTCAATCGATTAAAATTTACTTTTTTTATATTTCATTAAACAAGCAAAACTATATCGTGGGAAAATACAACCAAGATTTCTAATGAGATGTTTCAATATCAAAACGGGGAACCTGGTCTAAATAAACTGTTACACTTAGTTTTATTATTTGTAACTAACACAAACGCTAATTTCCAACATTTGGTTTGTATAATTAAGTTGTTTACACAAGTTTTAACATCAATGACGAAAAACATAAATATATTTAAGCAATTTATAATGTTGTAATTAACACAGTGCTACATTGAAAGGATAAATAGATGTAAGCCAATTTGGGAGCTAACATAATCAAGTGTAGAGAGTATACATAACAATAAGACGAAGGCAATCTAACATTCAATCTTTAACACTTAATTTATTCACTGTTCTGTCTTTATCTCGAAGTGTAATGTTTATAAGATGCTATCGAAAAATTCAATTCACTGACACTAATTACACATCATCTTATTATTTTTACTTAACCAGTCAAAATTTTATTTAGCGTTATAAAACGAGCATATATTTGTCGTTTATATTGTAAATTTACATGTTACCCAATTTCAAATGAACAGTACTAAAATAACAATTTTAACTATACATCGAACAAACAGTCTTAGCATTTCCTTAACAAAGAGTACTAGCATAAGCCGAGTTGTCAGTAACACTAATCCATTGTCGATTGTGGGCCTAAAATATCAAACAAAAATACGTATCATTAAAAAAAAACGAATAAGCTACACATTGTTTAATTCTATCCCTTACACTAAAATAACATTATGCTAGTCCCCATTAGTTTGCTACAACATTTACAGTTTTTTTACTCAGTTTCCTTTAACTTACCATTGTATACTGGGTTATATTTCCAGCTTTTCTTCTCCACTTTCAGTCGGGAGTAAGTAACTCTTGCTCATCGGTTCATCACGTTTACTTTTTTGTGTATCTGTCATGCAGTTCGGATCCAAGACTGATTTTGGTCTAAACAAGGGTAAAATATGATACCAAATAAAATGGTTACCTATTTTCTTCTTATTCGAACTTTCTAACGTTATTATATCTGAATTCTGAAATAAAACAATGTCATTTGACATGTTCGTGTTGCACGGTTATATAAATAACCTATTTTAATCATGCACTAATGATAGGCTATTGGAAAAATATCGTCTGCTTCTGTCTACTTGCATAGATGGCTGGATAAAAGTGCCCAACAATAGGTTGCATTAAGGATATTTCCACTTTACGTAGTGTTTGCATTTGAAACTGAACTTACGTAGGGTTGCTGGTGTATTCGATCAATTCGATTTCTTCAACCTCGTCTGGTTGCATGTCACTCAGCCCCAAGGATCGGTTTACGTCTTTAGTTGTTTCACCAGGGCCATCAGAAAAATCTGACAGCATGACGAGGCAGTCAGAGTCGATTTTCGATTTGCGTCTATAAGATATAAGTCATGATTTCAAAACAGAATACAAATATAATTTGAACTTTTAGCATGCTTGTGTTAAGTTCTGTTTAATACCGTAACAAAAAGCCATATCGTGTATACAATTTCATTATGAACATAAATATATTGAAGGATGGCTATAGACACCTCACTCACACAGGCTTGCTTGTGAGGTTTTCAAATATATGCATGGTGTACCTCGTTGGTATCAAACTAGGCTTTTTCAACGATGGATTCCCTACGTTACATATCTCATCAGGATGCTCAGAAGTGTCTGGCAGTATGGTCAGGTAGTCCGAGTCATTTTTCGTTGTGTGTCTATACACAATAAAGCCAAGAGTTAAAAACAAAATGATAACATATATTGAACTTTGTAGCATACTTGTCACTTGTTTTATCCAGTACCGTAACAAAATAAATGGAACCAGGGTATAGAAAAGCAATATGATAAATTAAAACACATTTTAGTCATTTTGTGAGTATGCACTTTATAACATACAAAGCCCTATTGGTCTTCTGGATTGTTTGCAAACCGCGCAATGGTTGATTTTCGTCACTTGTTTCACGAGGCTCATCAAGGGCGTCTGGCAGTATGGCAAGGTAGTCAGTCTCCAAAGCTGAGCTGCATCTATGATAGAATTATCAAATTAATGAAGCAATCAATTCAATTAAATATCAAATTCAATGATTTCATATATATGAATGATTCTATTAATTCAATGCAATGCCTGTTATTACATAATTTATATAAAAAACAAGAACATCATCTACGTTTGTATATACAAAATAATCACCAGTATAGCTTAACTTACAAAGGCATGCTTGCGCATCGCTTCATGTGTTGATGTTTATTCTTGTTCATCAACTGGTCACTCGTGCCTTGCGGGTCGTTGGCATTGGTACTTCTCCGAATTGGATCATTTGTGGTAGTTGACAGCACGGTCAGGTAGTATGGGTCTTTTGTCGATCGGCGTTGTCGTTTGTTTCCATGGTAAGGTCCGTTGTACTCTTTGAACGTCATCGTTGTATTCTCATGGACTTGTACCTCATCATGTGAATCATTCTGCTCTACAGGCACGTGCACATGGACATCGCCCTCAAGCCATAGATCCGCATATCCATACGAATCTCTTACCATCGATGTGTAGTTGGCTGACAGTTCAGTACGTGTTCCACTGGCGAAGGCTGTTTCCTCATAGAACTGGGCTCCCGTTTCGTTTCTGGCCGCAGCACGACGGGCGGCAGACCTTGAACGTCTCTTGCGATGCTTCTTAGTTTTCTTTATTTTCCTCTGCAGTTTTCTCTTGATGCACACAATGGCGACGAATACTAGTATGATGGCAAAAATGCATCCGATGCCAAGTCCGACCCACAACTTGTGCGCGAGTAAACCTGAAGTAAACGGATTTGCAATTTCAATTTCAATAATTCTAATTTATTAATTGCACTATTCCACCCGCACCCGCATTTGCATTTCCACATAATATTTGATGACATGACTTGTTACAGTATTTGAACATAAGTTACAAAGAAGAGCACTTACAGCCAGTGTATGTAATTTAGTGGAAATAAATTGATATGCACAATGATTCTATGATACGCTAATGAGCCATCACGAACTCCATATCCGTAAAACTTCATATCAATAATTGAAAAAACTGTTTTTTCAGTAAATAGAATCTTTTGACATCAAACTACTCCGGGCCCAACTTTAACTTGATCATTTGATAAACACAACATACCCAAACTAGACATCGTAACGGGGTTAATGTGATGGGTGGTAATAAATAGGGATGTTTTGTCAATTTGTCAAATTGACGGTGTATACTTCAAAAAAAATTGAATCCTACTGCCACTAATCAGGTTTTATTACGCTAATCAAGCTTTCCTGGTTGTAAGGATTGCGCTAATGCTACATAATAAATGCATACTAACAAATAGGTTGCGGTCTTTATTCAAGAATGTTTTAATAATCCTTTTTAAAACTCATATTTACATTGAGTGATGTTTTTTCATCGTTGTCACAGTTAAAGTTATGTTTGATTTAGTTTTATAACCTTAACTCAGACTCACATAAAATGGTTTCCCCCGTCATTCCCTTCGATATTGGTTACTGACTGGTTTTCTTTAATATTACATATATATTCTTCGAAACCCATATATAGTAATTGATAATAGCCCCAATCCCACAGGGAATGATTCAGTTGCTTTAAAAGTATATGTTTAATTCAAACTTACATAGAATGTAGTCTTCGTCGCTTTGGTCGTTGCAGTCAGCGATTCCATCACAAGTACGTTCTATGGGGAGGCAGCTGCCGTTGCGACATGTGAAATCCGACTTAGGACATCCTATAAGGACGAATTAAAAAATAAGCGGAAAATGTTTAGCAATAACGCTTATATTTTTTATGAATACAATCAATCTATGATTTTTTGCACAGTATTGGTAACCCATTTTTAGGCTTAACCTCAAACTTAAAATCCGAATCAAACTTGTTTTTGTACATTTGTGAAAATCTAAATTATGGCAACTCCATTTGCTAATCAGTTCAAGAGTACTCACCACATTTTTTCTCGTCAGTTTCATTGCAGCAGTCTACTATTCCATTGCAAACAAATTGGTAATCTAAGCACTTATCTCCGCCACAGTCAAGTTGGAGTTTATCTTCATTACAGTTCACTGGAAAAAGTGTAATCAGTTATTATTCAATGAGCAGCAAAGTTGATTTTTACTATTCAAACCTTTATATTTTGATAACTTGTTTACCATATTCATAGACATAATGTAACCAAACAAACAATGAATCTACTATTAACATCAAAGTGTACAATGGTTTGTACTGACAATATCAATTGTATGGCATCATCCATTTATATATATTTTTGACATATCAAAAACAATATCATTGTTCAAGCCATATATAAAAATTCTTGTAATATGTGTTAAAAGCGTCAAACACCACATCCATCTTCATCAGATCCATCAAAGCAGTCTGGTTGACCATCGCAGCGATTTTCTACGGATAGCATTTGTCCGTCTTTGCATTTGAATGCAGGTTCTGTACATGCGGCTATATAAACAAAATATAGATACAAACACTGATTGTTATTTGACAATTGTATAAATCAATGTTTTGAATTGTAGCTTAATATATTCCAATCATTTTGCATTATGTCATATTTGTTTGCTAATATGATGTTTTAGACTTACAGCAATACCGTTCGTCGCTATGATCTCCGCAGTCATTTCTATTGTTACATCTCATTTCAATTTTCAAACATTTGCCATGTTAACATTTGAGTGACAGGTCAGTGTCAATGCAATTCACTAGGATAAATAGTCACATTATTGTTATTATTGTCATCAGAGTCCACTAGGATAGAACCACACAACATTCATTTTATCTACTAAATAACAGCATCATATTTGTGTAAAAATGTAATCAGAACGATAGTTTATTAATTATATAGTAAATTATTGCTTGCGGCTGTTAGATACTAATGAGTTTAAAGATGAGAAAATATATTCTGATTTCAAACCACAAAAGTTTTCGTCGCTGTTATTTCTACAGTCTTGCTTGCCATCACAAATGACAGAAGGTAATAGGCATCCGTTGCTCCCAGGAAAATGTTTTCGGTTTTGACAATCAAAAGCATTTTCTTCGAAACAATCAACTGTACAATGTTTAAATGAGTATGTGAATTAATGTTTTTTAGTTCACAGAACATATTTCATATTAAAAATGAATTACTTAATGAAAAACACATTAGCAATCTTATCGGAAAATAAATATGCATAGTGCATTAATTAATCAGTTAAATTGTAGAAACTATAGGTAAATATAAAACCGCATTTTAATGAAGATTTGTCAAAATATGGCACGACAATAAAAATAAAAGGATCATTCTTCTCTGTATTTCATGTTAGTTTCATTGATGAAGTAGCATTGGCCAATTAAGAGCTTGTCAAAACTTAAAAATGTTTAAGAATTTATTCAAATATATGCACATTAGGGAAATCCCTGAAATCCCCGAATCCTAAATTTAGCCGATTCCACATTTAATTTATATAAAATACAGCACAGCACATATTATCCTCGTAATAACGTGTGTCCTATATGCATTATTTCAAATTATTGTCTGAATAATTTTAGAATATCGTCCTAAGGCTAGGTTATATCCTTTTTGGTTCAATGGTTGATTAAAATATCCATGAGACCAACGCACTCACATTTACTTAGTTTTGATGCTAACAGAATCATCTCAATTTCCGATTTATATTGGTTCTGTTGATTATTATATACTGTTTTTACTGCAATATTCGAGATAGAAATTTAAAACAATATATGCCTCAATTTCTAAAAGTAAACTGATACAAACATAGAATATATAAATTTAATGTATCAGCAAAAAGAAATGCTCAAAGAAAACACTGAATCATGTACTAATCTTGATAGAGAAGCTAGAAGACGGGCCGTGCATATTGTTTTATAGGAAAACGGTTTGCGAATAGCAAACCAGTCATAAAACGAAATAGTTATAATTTGCCAAGAAAGGTTTTACCAAAATTGGATTTGAATATAAATCGGTAAGCAAGAATCGTTCAGTATTCGTATAAAGAAATTGATTTCAGGCTTAGCGCTCACATTATCTAAGAACAGTTAAGGCTATGTTGATTATTTAGAAGCCTATATCAATTGTAACATGCGTCCGTGTCCAATATCTTGTTAGTATTTTATTATTGTTATAGTTCAATGTAAAAACTGTATAAATGTCTATATATAATGTCACCGATAAACAATGATAAAATGCATTGTCGCATGCATGTCATAGAAGGAATAACACCAAGGGGTCGTTTAATAAGCTTATTGGTATAGTTTGAAATTGACTTGGTTCGGTGAATATTCTCATTTAAAATTAGTGATGAGCAGTTTACTTATGACGATAAAATGCAATAATATGCAAAGAGAAGAATGTATTGCAACATTGCTTATTGCATATGATTTGGATCTCATTTGATGGTTGGTTCTTTTCGAAACAATGGCCGTGTGTTTAGCCGTGCCATATTATCATATTTTTAGTAAAACACTTACTTGCCTAGCTACCACCATGTTAATACAGGCTACATTGTCTGCTTACGGATTATGTATAATACATTGCAATATTGTATTACAGAATGTGTGATAAATTGTTAATAATTGTTAATTGTTAAAATGTTGTTTTGCTAGTGTTTTGAATGACTAATTACCACATGCTTCGTCGTCGAATCCATCGCCGCAGTCGTCTTCTCCATCACATCGCCATTTATAGTAAATACATCGTTCTCCTGGACAACTAAAGTAGTATGAAGGACACATGATTGACTCTAGAAATATAAACATATTAAGAAGAAATTATATTTAAAGCCTCAATATCTTAATCAACTTTCAAAAATAGCATAAGAAAATATGTGCACCCGTCATAAAAAGTGTTGAATAATTGTTGAATTGTTAAATTTTATTTATATAGTGAGTCCCAGAATAATGTATACACTACCTACCTAAACGTATTCTTGTTTGTATATGCAATATAAACACGATTAATGTTATACATGTGCTAGATTATGCATTCGGTCCAATGAAGTGATAATTGGTTATTAAAATATTATGCCTCTCATAAAATGGCGAGCAGCCCGCCTGGCCCTTGAGAAATGGCATGATTCAAATATCATATTTAAAAAATCAAATTAGGTTGATATTTTGTGTAGACTCTAATTATTCTAAATTAATTTTATGAATTGAGAGCTCAAACAATTGTTTAAAAAATGCGCCTTGAAATGACATCAATAAGCATTAATATCGGTAAAATAAAAAAAAATATATATAATTACCTAATATTCCCCGTAATAATTTTTCAAAACGTTCAATCAGAAAGATGCACTTTAGAGTAACATTTTCCATCAAAATTAGCGCGCCTTTTTGGGAAAATTTTCCCGAAAAAAAATCAATGACAATAAACATTTACTCAATTTGCCCAGAGGCACTGCCCAAATTTATCGCCGAAAAATAGTTATCAATACTTAACACACCTGGAATAATACATTAGAATAGGCTATAGTACTTCTCTTCTCAGAAATTCCTTGTTTTGCAAAACGCATTGCATGCGCTGAACTACATTTTTACACGGTAAGTAAGAACAATAAAATGTTTTTAAACAAGAACAGAACTGTACCTTGGCGGGTGCAAGGTAGCTATTGCGACCTGAAAATTTGCAGTGCTACCTGGTATTGTTATCAGGTAGCAAGCCGTGCGATTAAATTGTTGGACCCTTTTTAAGTTAAATAATGAGTGGTAACATTTCAGCATAAAAATAGTTGTTTTGACTCGCTAAAGATATTACTATTTTTGACAATTTTAAATAATTATATAATATTGCATATACACAAGAAACACGCGAAAATCCAACTGGATTAACTTAGTTGGTGGCATGACAACATATGTTAAATCACAACAATGTGTGCAAATAGTTACAGAAAATACCACTATGATATATTATTTCAAACAATAATAATCCCAAATCGCATCCATAACAATGTAATGGTGTCAATACGTAAAATCACGAAAATATGTACACATTCTATTAAAAATAGCAATATGAAACACCCATTCTAAAGCAATATACATATTTTTTTTGAATTCATTCCGGTTGAGAAACACAACTAACCACATCCGTCCTCATCAGCCCCGTCACTGCAATGGAGGTGACCATCACATCGATTAATATTATGAAAACATTGGCCGTTTGAACATCTAGTGTGATAGGATCCACAAACTGACTTGTCTAAAACAGCATTAAAGTTCAAATATGTGGCATAGCATTTTATATATTCAAGGTTTCATTTGAGATGAGATCAACATAACTTTTAGGAAAATAACGAGATTTTATAAAATGGTGTACGTAAAGGCAATTTTGAATAGCATTTTGGATCATATAAAACGTGATTTTTGCCAAAGAACAATGTTAAACTATACAGAAAACGCGAATAAATAAATAATTAATGAATTTCAGTAAACTTAATCATACAGTTAATCCTTTTTTATAGTGAATTGTGTATCAAGTGTCACATAAATTTCAGATTATACCACAATCGTCTTCATCGGTGCCGTCATTGCAGTCTCTGTCTCCATCACAACGGAATTCTAAAGGAATACACTGACCATTGGAGCATCTGAAAGCTCTGTCTCCGCATGTTGATGTTTCTGGAAAAGCATTTTCACACGAAATGTACTTAATATAAACATGATATAGCGTTTGTTGAAGATGACACATAGTGCAATTATAGACCAACTATGAAACACTCACTATCCGTAGTAATGCAAGAGCGTAGTGACACGTAAGAATCAGGAATCTTAGGAATTGAATGTGCTTAAAGCAATATAATAATATATTAAAGCAAACCTTCTTTAATTTATATAATCTGTTTTATCTAAATACTACATTTGCACAAATCTGATTTATGTGCCTCATAATCTAATAACATACCTATATTCAATGCAAAACCGGTATATAAGGACTTAGCTGTGTTTGTTTAATCTTTTAAAATTTTCCCTAAACGAAACGTGCTGAATTATTACTTGACAATGTTCTGCTCTCAAGCATAGCTTTTTACTTTACACCCATGGTCGGAATATCTATTCTATTTCAATGTGTTCACGTTATGAGGTCAACTAGTGTTTGTTCCATAATTTGGCAAATGTTCCAATAATGGTAATGCATACATTAAATCATCTTCATATGTCATCAACAATTTGATATTATTGTAAAAATTAGAATAAATTAATAATAACAACCCTAAGCCTGTTCGTTATGATATTTTCAACAGTAAAACTAACGAAGGTATAACACACTCATTAAATAAACGGTATTAAGAAATTAATTTGTCAAATCAAAAACAAGAATATAATGTACCACATTGCAGTTAATCTGATCCGTCTTCACAGTTTGGCGAGCCATCACATCGATATTGAGGAAAAACGCACTCCCCATCTTTACATCTGAACAGGTCAGGGTGTTTGCATGTCGCAAAAGCTAAGTTAGATTATGATATAATTTAGTATAGGTATTCCGCGAAGAAATAAAACAAACAAAAATAGCAAAAGGATTTTATGAATATGTCATCACAAACGTTATTACTTTGAATATTACTTTTAAATTTACTATTTAAAATTGAAACAAAGGCAATTTGTAAAAAAATATTTACGGGGAGTAATTGTAACATATTTGATTGCTTTCAGGTAATGTTCAACTAATTTTCTTTCTGATGATGAATTGCTAATTGAATGCATGGATTTAAATAAAAATAAGCATTTAGTGCAATTACAACGATTACATTCTGTTTTTGAAAGTAGCTTTTTAAAACAAAACGCACTATTATCTACACACAATATATTGTGTTTTTTTTTGTAATCCAAGCAAATTCCTAAAGCCTAATTTTCAAACAAAACCTATCATAAGTTCGTATTTATCGCGCATTCTATTTTGAGCGAGTCATAACAGCATGAACTATAAGATATATATATATATATATATATAAGCCCAAAAATAATGAGATACTTTAGCATTAACCATAACCTGAAACCTTAAACGGTGTTTGCCTTTACATCTATTTATTAGCATTAGCAAGTTGAAACGATCTCTAAAGCCAGCTTAATAAACAATATATTAAATATTTGATTCTTACCGCAGCCATTCTCATCGGAACCGTCGTTGCAATCAAGCATGTCATCGCAACGGTCCGTGTAGAGGACACATTGGCCATTATCACATTGGAAATCCGAGTAATAACATGTTGAACATGCAACTGTATATACACAGAACATTTTAACTGAGTATTTTAAACCTTTGCTGATATCCATTATTTTAATAGAATATCTTATCTAGTTTCTATATATTCAAAATTGGTACATGCAAATCTAGTATAAGTAGACATCGATCTCGCTAAACTGTAAATACCCAGTTTTGATATGATAAGGATGATATCACTAAGATGAGAGTGCATTTTTGACACTAAAAATGTAATTAGACAACCGAATTGAATCATAATTGAGATTATGACAAAAACGGTATTAGTAAGCACGACAATAATATGTTAAGCGTATAGATAAATAACAATATCAGTACAAAATTAGTGTACATACATTTATGTTTATGTGTTCCATTTATTTAATCATAATTTACATATTATGTGACGTTAATACTCACGCTTTATATAAAATGTTAAAAGGTACAACAGACGCTGCAAATACATGCTACTGCAGTATAACAGTGAAACATTAACTATGTTTTTAATAATTTTAATTTTACGGTAATATCCAGTCACAATTCAAAAAAGACATGCAAAATGATAATTGAGATATTATGTCGATGACGCCTGCATTGCCTCTTCCTTAATTGATACCATCATCATAGTGCACCATATGTACCATATGATATAAGGATTTGATCAAACATCTTATTTATAAATATTTCTCATGTAAATGACAATCGAATCTTTACGATAACATAACTTATAATAAATGATTCAACAAATATGGGACGTATCCCTTTTCATCAAAATAATAAAAGTAATAAAAACACAATAAAAATATAACATGAGAGTCATCATGTCGTTAAATATGTGTATAATCAAAACCATTAGCATAATTAGATAGCTTTATTTTTGCCCCTATAGAGTATTTCCGGACGTATATCTGCTTACCGATATTAGATTAACGTCCACCTGTTGCATATCTTTTGCACCTATTTTTGCAAGGAAATATAGGTTTAAAAAATCTTTCATAATAAGAAACTATTTACGATGTTGCTGTCCGATGGGACAATAAGTGCGGGTACGTAGTAAAAACGCAGCAGACTTTGTGAACCAGGACGAATTATGTTTTAAACAAAAATTCAAATTAGACCGAAATAGTATCTTGAAACTACAGAATAGACGTATAATAATAATACCAAACATATTAAGTTGTCAAAACCCAATAGCGGTTTGACGTCAATACATATCAGACACAATAAAGATATATTTCCCATTTTTTACAAGGATGCTTTGCACAACGACTCAATTATAAACTCTTGTCGAAGAGATATTTATTTGGCTAACTTTTCTTGCCAACATGATAATTTACAATAAGACGAATCAATCTGTGAATTTGAAAGACTAAAGACATATGTTTTACTTACAAAATCTAATCAAGTAGTGTGATTGATTGCAAATGGTTGGTTGCATTATGCTATTGTGTTGCAATATTCCAATTCCTGCTGCAAGCACAAACCTTATCATTGTCGGTGTTACAGTTCGTCTTTAGAACACATGGTCTATCTCAATCATTATACATAAATAATGCATTATGTATTTTAAGCTTTAGCATGAGAAAACATAAGCTCACGTAATCATAGCACACCAGGTACCTCACAACGTAGTTCAAGTAATAACGAATAAACCAACTAATGTCGCTTATGCTTCACCGATCAATTAACTAAAATGCATTCACATTAGTCTAATCGATCCGTAATTACTTTCCCGATAATTGAAGTTACAAAAAATGATATTGTATACGAAAAAGCAATAAGGTCTTCATGTTATCGCACACTACTTGGTACGTTATGACGTCAATCAAGCCCACTTCACTTATCCATAGTTCTAAAATATGTTATTTGTTTATGTGCATGCATACATAAGTCTAATTGGCCCGACATTACCTTCTAGATAATTGCAATCGCATGCGCTATTATGTTTAGGTACATATAATTGTATATGATTAAAAAAAAAGTTGCAATACAAAAATGTCATCTATCTCATAAAATGCACTGCATGTAATATTTACATAATAATATATAACAATATGTTACACATGGTATACCATGTAATATATATTTAAACGTTTTTGAGCATCTTTTTATAATGAAATTCTGTTTCCTGATACACTCCTAATAGGATACTCAAACACGCAACTAGCCTCTAAAACGCATCAGTCTTTAGGTGTGATTTTTATTTTTTATACAATAACTAAATTGCAAGAGGTGGTAGTGTTTTTAGGAAATTATCTTATTTCGGTGATTTTACAACGGTTTGTCGGACCATATTCGGGCAAAAATGTTTAATATTAAATATTCGGGAAAAATATATAATACTAAATAAATATGTTATGTTTTACATTACGCATCATAAAACAGCGCGTGTATGAATTCTTTTACTATTACTTCAGATTTTCTACAAAATAATATATTTTAATATTTCAATGTCTTATTAGCCATATTTCAAGCCACAAACCCAATATCATAAAATACTTCAATCAACATATAAAGATGAAAACAATCAATGGATATGTTTTCACTTGATATTTTTAAAGAACTTCGGTCGACAATTGAACGTTATAGGTATATGTTTTCCTTTTTTGCGAACTATGCTATTCGATTATACTTATCATATACGTTAATCTTGAGTGGGCATAATGGATCTAAGTATGGTTATTGCATATCCAGTGTCAACGTCCTCTATGCGTTAACTGTTCCAAATGTAAATTCATCAACTATATTCAGCTTCTTATCAATAAAATTAATAGAAATATATATATGAGACAAGACGTATTTTCATACTTGATAGAAGCCAATGACGTATATGATGATTTAGTAATATAATGTTTAGTCATAAAAAATGAGATTGATAAAAGAGTATATTGTGATCACAGTTATGTTACGGCAAATTGTGGGTTAAATGCTTGCTATATGCACGATTCATTTCATATTGTCAAACATATTCGAACCGATGACCTTAGCTAAATGCATGCGCTCGATTTGCTCGCCGTCGATTTCAATTGAGGCTGGGATAGGCTTTTCTTTATAGAAAAAACATTTGTATTTATTTTCATGCATCTTTGATGCCTTTATTCAGCGCAATCAACCATTTCTACTGCAAATTTTGACTACACTGTACCCGATGTGAAATCGGTCAGCCTGACGCACTCCGATCTGCGATCAGACATGACTTATTTGTCGAGTAAGGGGATGTTTGATTTTTAATCAAATACTATGGTTCACCCGGTCAAATAATTTCGATGTTTTGAATACCTTAAAACAATATTCACACCGAGTCTCTGTCATCCACCGCCGTGTAATTCTTATAAATAAGCCTGTATGGCATATCAGTTGCTCATATCAGTTTATTGTCCCATAATATGATAGACCAGATCTTGGTATGGCCTATTAGTTCATCAAGTCTTATGTCTTGTCACTGCTGTATGGGGTCGATTCATGGACCATCGGCATCAGTAGCGCCTAGAACTGTTGATCACTGAGGCGAATGCTAATAAAAAGCTTGAACGTGGAACAAACGAAGAGGTGTTTGGATAAGCAGGAACGAGCATGCCATTGTTCGACACCGTTCAAATTAGGAAGCTATTGCTGTTTTTGGGTCTCAACTTCGTGGACGCCAAGCGAGCCGCTCAAGACAGGAGACAATGAAGGGGTCCATGGAATGCAACGTTATTCCACACGCCACGCGGTAAGGTAAGGGTCTAGGCGGATTGTTTTGCCATGTCTGCATATTGTCAGCATATTATTTTTTTAATAACCATGTATTAGTATTCTGAAGTTACTTTGAACCTGTGGTCAATAAGAAGCCCATGTCAATAACTTATGCATCTATAATTGAACTGTCATGACTGTCATTACTTTTTTCATAAATGTTATTTCATGAATGATGTACCATATTTATACATGTTCAAATGCATCAATCCACATTTGATGGAATTTAAATGATTTTAATAGCGATAAACAATAACATGAATCATTTTTTTCACTTCAACACAAACTATTAAGTGTTATTAATACATAATAACACAACATGGACTATCATTTGTCAATAATATGGAATAATATCGTTATATATCGACATTTATGATTCCTCTTAATAATACAACACCCACAATTAGTGTACTATCGGGTTTGTTAATAACAATTATGTTGTTTCTCTTTAGGGGCTAGCCTGCTGAGAAATTTCATGAATATTGGTCAGTGGTTAGAGAACTGTATTAGCTTGAATCTTTTATCCTGATTTTGTTCACCCGATCCTTGTTTTAAAACATTGACTATGGATGACAATTAAACATTGATTGGTTTTAAAAAGTATTTTTCTCGTACTTATCTGTGTGGTATTGTCCTTTGCTATGCATCGAAGTATATGATGTATACACCTTTGAATGTTATATGTGACACTTAATATACAATATCAGGCAACCGTTTCCAAAACGTGAGACGTCTGCGACAATACACGCAACCTTCTCTGGATTTTGAGAAAACGAACACGTCTGCAAAAGTTTATACGTAATCGACTAGTCATTGCTCACATGTGAAAGTTTTAAAAGGACGGCCAGATGACTGAATTGACAAAAGTAAGTTGAAGAAAATAATCTGACACATGTGCTACATGCTATTATGATAAGGATCAGAAACCACAGTTACAAGCATGAATTATTTATTTTATTGGCCCCGACAGTCAAGGAAAACTTCCCTATCAATTAAAACACAAATTGAGCACTTTACATGACCAACAAGGATTGTATTCCTTATTTTGAAGTTTTTATTTGCGAAAACCCATATTTAGTTTTCCAACACACTCGGGAAAATCTTCTAAACTGAAGAAAAACTTTATAAGGAAATCAACCAAGAAGAATGGAAAAAAAATCGAGCTATTTTCCTGATCTACAAGAACCGCATGCATTATTGGGAGGCATATCAAAACCAAACGCTCGATACTCATAGTTTCTTCCCCATTATAAATCAAACTAGATAAGAAACTCATGGTGTTGATATTCAAGCAAATACAGTTTATATTTGATTGTACAGGATAATTTTGACCAAAGAATTTATTCATAGCATTACATCAAATATGATTTACAATGAACAGCCAATAACTTGTCTTATTTGCTATGATGAAATATGATTTTGATGTATATAAATATGCCTTTGACGACCTTGTGAATTCAAATTTTGGCCTGAGAAAAAAAATAGTCCGCAAGTTATCATATAATGATGTCAAAGGACACCGTCTAAGCGACCTTCATAATGGTGTATGTGTACAAAATTAATATATCGCATTACAGATCTAGGCAAAATGCAGTATCCTGAACCATTAACTGTGACGTTATAAATATAATTGTCTTTCAATGTTGCATAACTGTGTATTGTTTACCCATTGTGTTGATTTATTCTATTGTTGCCAAGTAAACATTCATTATGCGCTTAACATAATTATAAAGCACATAAAATACGTTAAATACGATCTATTATCATTAAATATTTATGTTTAAGTCATGTTTTTATTTCTTAGATAAAACTGAAGAGCGTTTTTTCTGGTACATATTTAATCATCCTGGGTTTGAGAAGACGTAATGGATTTCTTTGCTGAAGAATATAATTTGTTCTTCCCAGTAATTAATGTGGATATGTGATAAAATGTAACAGTTAAAAGTATGTTAGGGCTTTCTCTCAAGATAATATTGATTTTGTATCCTGGTATTTTACTTGTGGTTTGAGAGAAACCTTAAAGAATCTAGGGACCTTCTTTTGATTCAGGTATACGGTAGGGAAGCGTAATGAGGTTGAGCATGTGCGTGATTAAGGCTGGCGTTTCGAAAGGTTTATAAAGCGGAACATGGTTTTCCCTTAGACGATTGTTTGTAAATATGCGCGTCATCGTCGTCTTTTTGTCGTTGATACCAGAAAAGACCAGTAAGATGTTGTATCTTAAATATGTAATGTTAATCTTATGAAAACGACCAATAAACTTTCATTTTGATGTATTTTGCGTTATCCTGTTTTCATGTTCCATGATTCTAGTAGAAATTATTCTTATAAACGTCACTAATAGGCAGATTTAAAAACTGACAATGACATCGTGAATTTGATTATATTTTTCTCCATATTTATTTTTACATAACTCTTTGGGAGAGTAACACAAGTGATGACTTTAGCTAGTGATTTACATGTGCAAAGACAATTCGCTCACTTAAATTGCAATGTTAAATGCATTCACAAATTCCAATATGAACACATTGGGAATTACTAGCTTGTAGAAAAAAACAACAAACTTTTATTGCAGTTTTATCTATGCATTCAACTTCATAAATTCGTTTTTCTACAATTTTTACGTAACATAAATTACCGAACATGTTTGTTTGATATGCTAACAACGGATCAATTGGCAACACACAAAAATATTAGATGTCGGACTGGAATGCCTTATTGACACAAAATACATTTGCAGTAACTAACTCTCGTTGAAGAACATTAAATCAAACAGCTAATGCATTTTCTAAATTGTGACTACAATAAGTTTTTAACATGCAGAAGGAATATTGAAAATATATAAAGCAACTATATATACAATTTTTGAAAAGGCACGTTATATGCTATAACACGATGTCTACACATAGCGATTTCCACCAACTTCATGGTTCATATCTTAATTCAAATATTGTATTAGTCATTTAACCATTTACTTACAGATTCTTAGTTTCTATTTATAAATTGTACAATGCTCAAAATATATACAGACTATATATGATTAAGCATCGTACTCATTTTCAAATTTGTTAATTAATCAGTTAAACACGGACGTCCGCAGTTTAAGTAAAAGCCATTGGGGAGACGTTAACATTAACACATTAGAAGTTGAAGCCTAAAGGAGCACATACTTTTAAAATAAATCATATTACACATCGCTTGAACTTTTCTTTTCATGTTTGGGTGCTTCGTATTCTCATTAATCATACTGATGTGTGTTGTATTATACTCTAATTAAAACATGTATTCATATGACCCCGTAAAACTATATAAAACAATCATACAATACAAAGCTTAAATTCACTTTCTGCATTCACTTAAAACGCTGTTGATTTTACAGGCAGGTATTTTCAAAATAGAAGGATACATGAAATCTACTTTTTTATTTTTCATTTAACACTTTTTCTTGCCGGAAAATTAAACCCAGGTTTCAGAACAAAACAGGGTACCTAGTCTAATAAATAATCTTGCTACACTAAGTAATGTTTTTTTAAATAACACACACCCAAACTTGTTTATGTAAAATGTTCAATTGTAAGTTAATAATAAAGCAATGACGCAAATTATATTTTCACATATTTTAACAAGTTATAATGTTATTATTAACACAATACTACATTTTAAGGATAAAAAGATGTATGCCAATTTCGAGTAAACATTATAAAGTGTATAGAGTATTTATATACATAACAATGAGAAGAAGAGTAATTCTTTTTTTAACTAACACACATCCAAATTCGTTTATGTCAAATGTTGAATTGTAAGTTAATAATAAAGCAATGACGCAAATTATATTTTCACATATTCTAACAAGTTTAATATTATTATTAACACAATACTACATTTTAAGGATAAAAAGATGTATGCCAATTTCGACTAAACATTGTAAAGTGTATAGAGTATTTATATACATAACACTGAGAAGAAGGTAATTTAGCATTAAATTGTAAACTTTAATTAATCTACTGTTCTCTCTTCATGGCGAAGTGTATATTTAAAGGTTGTTATAGAAAAATTCGATTCACGCATACCCATAACTTACAGATTATTCATTATTAACTTATTATTTTGCCCTCACCAGTCCGAATATTATGATGCTATTTAGCGACCATATATTTGTCATTTATATTTGAATTTTACATGTTACCCATTTTTTAATCAACATCACTAAATAGCAATTCACTATACATCGAATAGTCTAAGAATTTATTTTATAAGGATTTCTAGCAAAAGCCGGCTGGTCAGTCCATGTACGAATCCATTGTCGATCTGGAGCCTTAAATATAAAGCAAAATAATACATAGTATAAAAACTCCTAAACGAATTAGTAACATATTATTTAAATCTATCCTTTATACTTAAACGAATTTATGTGAGTCCCCGCTAGTTTGCTTCAACATTTACAGTTTTTTTTACTCAGTTTGCTTTAACTTACCGTTGTAAACTGGGTTATATTTCCAGCTTTTCTTCTCCACTTTCAGTCGGGAGTAAGTCACTCTTGCTCATCGGTTCATCACGTTTACTCTTTTGTGTATCTGTCATGCAGTTCGGATCCAAGACTGATTTTGGTCTAATAAGGTAAAATATGATACCAAATAAAATGGTTACCTATTTCCTTCCTATTCAAACTATCTAACGTTATAATACCTTAATTCTGAAATAAAACAATGTCATTTGACATGTTCGTGTTGCATGTTTATATAAATAACCTATGTTAACCATGCACTAATTGTTAGCTATTGCAAAAATTTCGTCTGCTACTGTCTACTTGCATAAGTGGCTGTATAAAATTGTCCAACGATAGGCTAAATTCAGGAGATTTCATCTTAACATAGTGTTTGCACTTTAAACTGAACTTACGTAGGGTTGCTGGTGTATTCAATCAATTCAATTTCTTCAACCTCGTCAGGTTGCATGTCACTCAGCCCTAAAGATCGGCTTACGTCTTCAGTTGTTTCACGAGGGACACCAGCAAATTCTGGCAGCATGATGAGGCAGTCAGAGACCATTTTTGATTTGCATCTATAACATATAAATGATTAATTCAAAATACAATATAAACATGTATGTTTCTTGCAGCATTCTAATGTTAGGTTATAATTAATATCGTAACAAACAAGTTGGGTTTTAAAATATTCATATCGTGTATAAACTATTATTACGACCATGACGTTATGGAAGGATGGCTATTGACACATCACTTACACATGCTTGCTTGTAAGTTCATCACTGTTTTGCATGGTGTGCTGAATTCCTACGTTACATATCTCATCAGGATATTCAGAAGTGTCTGGCAGCATTGGTAGGTAGTCGGAGTCTTTTTTCGATGTGCGTCTACAAACAATAAAACCGCGAGTTAAAAACAAAATGATAACATATATTGAACTTTGTAGCCCACTCGTAAGTTGCCGCATCAAATGCAGTAGAACAAATTGTAACCCGGGTAAAGGAAAAACTGTATGATTAAACGTTTAGTCATTTAAAGAGTATGCACTTACAAAACCCTATTGATCTTCTTAATCGATTGCAAACCGCGCATGTTCGAGGGTCGATTTTCGTCACTTATTTCACGAGGCTTACCAAAAGCGTCTGACAGTATGGTAAGGTAGTCAGCCTCCGAAGCTGAGTTGCATCTATAATATTATTATAAGATTGATTATATGATTATTCCAAAATACACATTGTATTCAATAATTTTATATATATGATTGATTATTTCTAATTTAATGCAATGCCTAAAATTTCAGAATTTTCATAACAAACATAAACGTCATTTACATTTGATGAAAAAAGTATTCATTATTAAAAATAAACTTACGAAGGCATGCTTGCGCATCTCTTCATGTGTTGCCGTTTATTCGTGGTCATCAACAGGTCACTTGTGCCTTGGGAGTTCTTGGCATCGGTACTGCTCTCACTTGGATCATTAGTGGTATCTGATAGCACGGTCAGGTAGAACGGGTCTTTTGTCGATCGGGGTTGTCGTTTGTTTCCATGACAAGGTCCGTTGTACTCTTTGAACGCCATCGTTGTATTCTCATGGACTTGTACCTCATCATGTGAATTATGCTCATCTGCAGGCACGTGAACATGGACATCGCCCTCCAGCCATAGATCTGCATATCCATACGGATCTCTTACCATCGATGTGTAGTTGGCTGACAGTTCAGTACGTGTTCCACTGGCGAAGGTGGTTTCTTCATAGAACTTGACTCCCGTTTTGTTTCTGGCCGCAGCACGACGGGCGGCAGACTTGGAGCGCCTCCTGCGATGCTTCTTAGGTTTCTTCATTTTCCTTTGCAGTTTTCTCTTGATGCACACAATGAAGGCGGATAGCACTAGAATGATGACAAAAATGCATCCGATGCCTAGTCCGATCCACAGCTTGTGTGCGAGGAAACCTGAAGTTAATGGATTTTCATAAAAGTTATTTAAATAAGTTTAATTAATTACCTGCAATATTCTTCCCGCATTTGCATTTACACATAATATTGGACGACATGATTTGTTAAAGAATTTGAATATAAATTACAGAGAAGAGCACTTTCACACACTGTTTGTAATTTAGGGGGAGGGAATGAATATGCACAGTGATTCTATGAGACACACTAATGGGCCATCAAGAATTCCATATCAATCAAACATCTTCTCAACAATAAAAAATGCATTTTATTTTCAGTAAAGCAAATTATTTGACATTTAACTGCTCCGGGCAAATTATTTGATATTTAACTGCTCCGGGCACAACATTAACTCCGGCGATTAATCGTTTGATAAACACAACGTGCCCAAACTAGACATCGTAACGGGGTTCTTGTGATTGATGTTAAAGAGATAAGGGTGTTTTTGTCAATTCAATGAATTAATTCATGATGCATTTACATAGCCTAGCGCATCATATAACTTCTTAAAGTTCTGTTTTGACTATCTCCTAAATATTGATGTAAAAAAAACAACATATATAAAGAGCGATCATTGTTATAAAAATGTGTAATACGATGCCTTCAAAACGTTAACATATGAACTTGTTGCCATCACAACGCAGACGCAACTCAAGAGCTGATCTGGCTTTTCCGAACATTAGCGGTGTTTTCTTCAATATAATCTAACTACGACTGCCAGAGTCACTTAACAGATGTTATTACGATAATTCAGCTTTCCTTGCTGTAAGGTTTGCACTAAAGCTACATAATAAATTCATACTTACATATAGGTTGCCGTCTTTGTTTTATTCAAGAGCTTTTTAACAATCCTTTATAAAACGCATACTTACATTAAGTGATGAAGTCATCGTTGGCACAGTCAAAGTTATGTTCGCCTTTTGTTTTATAAACTTAATTCAGACACACATGAAATGGTTTCCCCGTCATTCCCTTCGATGTTGTCTGGTTTTCTTTAGTATTACATACAGCTTCTATTCGTTGAAATCAATAAATAGTTATTGATAATAACCAAATCCGACACTGAATAATTATGTTGCTTTAAAAGTATATGTACAATTCAGACTTACATAGAATGACGACCTCATCGCTTTGGTCGTCGCAGTCAGCTGTTCCGTCGCAAGTGCGTTCCATCGGGAGGCAGCTGCCGTTGCCACAGGTGAAATCAGATGTTGGACATCCTATTAGAGTATTAAAAAATGAGCGGTGTATTATTAACGCTAATATCATTTGTGATTTCAGCCAATCTACGATTCAACGTGCACAGTATTGGTAACGTATTTCATATGTTTAACTTAAATATATGACTCTAACATGCTTACATTATTAGTAAATATATAATATGTGTATTGATATGCAAGCATTTGTTCATTCAGATGTATATTTGTACTCACCACAGTTTTTCTCATCAGTTTCATTGCGACAGTCAGCTACTCCATTGCAAACAAATCGGTAATCTAGGCACTTATCTCCATCGCATTCAAGTTGGAGTTCGTCTGCCTTACAGCTCACTAGAAAATATTTTTAATTATATGCGTTTTTATATTTGTGCATGGAATACCAGCAAACTTGGTTTCAACAACATTAACATGTTTGTTTACGGTAAGACATGAGTAACAAAATTATTATTTGCAATAATTTGAGTATGCACATGTTTTTTTGACAATGTCTACCGAATCACATCGTCGTTTTATGTTTATATAGTCATCCAATAAAACTGCAATTCATATATAGCAATACACACATGATTTTCTGACAATATCATAGAAATTACATCTTATAGTAAACATTCTTATCGTATAAACCTATATTTTTTGTGAGTTGTTTAATTAAAGAGTTACGCACCACAACCATCTTCGTCAGAACCATCAAAGCAATCTTGCTTACCATCACAGCGATTTTCAACCGATAGTGCTTGTCCGTCACTGCATGTGAATACAGGTTCTGGACATGCGGCTACATAATCAAAATATAAATTCAAATACTGATAATTGTTGGACATTTTTATAAATGAATGGTGTGAATAGTAGTTTAAACGGTTCAATCATTTCGCATTATGTCATATAATATTTATATGATGATTTACACTTACAACAATGCCGTTCGTCGCTATTATCTCCACAGTCATTCCTGTTGTTACATCTCACATCATTTGTCAAACATTTGCCATGTTCACATTTGAATGACAGTTCATTGTCATTGCAATCCACTACGATAAACCATCCATATTAGTGTTTACAATATAGACATAATTGGTCAATATATTATACGTAATATTATGTCACTTGTAAGAACCACACAACATTCATTTGATCTACTAAATAGCAACTTCGTTATTGTGTAAACAATTAATCAGAACAAGATTTAATTAATAATGTTAATAATTATTGCATGCGGCTGTTAGATGCTAATGAGTTAAATGGTTTGAAATATATTCTGATTACAAACCACAAAAGTTTTCGTCGTTATTGTTTCTACAGTCTTTCTTTCCATCACAAATGACAGAAGGTGATAGGCACCTGTCGCTACCAGATACATGCTTTCGGTTTTGACAATCGAAAGCATTTTCTTCGAGACAATCAACTTTAAAATGTATAAAAGATCATGTGAATCTGACAATAAAAAAGTTTTTTTTTTTCGAGACTCTCAACTTTATAATGTAATAAAGATCATGTGAATTTATATTTTTTTAGTTCCCATAACATAACTCATACTAAAAATGAATTACTTCATGAAAAACACGTTATAAATCTTATCGGAAAACACATATGCACAGGGCATTAATAAATAAGTAAAATTGTAGAAATTCTGGTAAACGTTAAACCGTATTTTAAAGAAAACTAGTCATAATATGGCACGGCAATAAAAACAACAGGATCGATCTTCATTGTCTTTTCATTGTTGAAGTAGCCTTGGCTAATTAAGAGCTTGTTAGAACATAAAAATGTTGAAGAATTTATTTGAATATTTGCACATAAGGGACATCCTCGAAATTCCCGATTTGTAGAACACATAGCCGATTCCACATTTTTTATATAAAATACAACACAGGCGGTATTTTTCCTTGTTGTAGATTAAATAAATGGTATGTCTGAACTTCCAAACAAAATAAACATATTATCCTCAAAATAACGTTTGTCCTTTTTGTAAAGGCAACTCCCGCGTAAGTTACCAAACCCTTAACGATAGTATAGCAACATGAAATTGCATTATTTCAAACAATGGTCTTAATAACTTAAGAATATAGTGTTTTCAGTTTGACACTCTTGTTCATTTCTTATACATAAGATATGAAACTTCTTTTCTAAATTATCTATAGGCTAGGTTATATCCTTTTTGCTTAAATTGTTACTTTAAACATCCATGAGACAAAATCACTCACTTTTACTTAGTTTTAACAAAGTAATTCCCATTTCCGATTCACATTGGTTTTGTTGATTATTATATAAACCTTTTTACTGCAAAATTTGAGATAACAATTTAAAAAAGAATATTCCTCAATTCCAAAAAGTTAAGTGATACAAACATAGAATATATAAATTTAATGTATCAGCAAAAAGAAATACTAAAAGAAAACACAGAATAATGTACTGATAGAATATTACTAATCTTCATAGAGAAGCTAGAAGACGAGTCGTGCACATGGTTTTATAGGAATAAGGTTTGCGAATAGCAAACAAGTGATAAAAACGAAATAGTCATAATTTGCTATGAAAATTTTTACCAAAATTGGATTTAAATATAAATCTGTTAGCAAAAATTGTTCACTTTTTGTATAAAGTAATGGATTTCACGCTTAGAGCTTACATTATCTAAGAATAGTTAAGGCTATGTTTGATTGTTTAGAAGCCTATATCAATTGTAACATGCATCCGTGTCCAATATCTTATTAGTATTTTTTATTATTTTTCTAGTTCAATGTAAAAACTGTTTAAATGTCTATATTTAATGTTACCAATAAACAATGATAACATACATTGTCGCATGCATGTTATAGAGGGAATACCATCAATGGGTCATTAAATAAGCTTATTGGTATAGTTTTGAAATTGACTTGGTTCGGTGAATATTCTCATTTTAAATTAGTGATTAGCAATTAATAAAAAAATAATTAAATAAAATACAATAATATGCAAAACGAAGTATGTGTTGCAACATTGCTGATTGCATATGTTTTTGTTCTCATTTGATGGTTGGTTCCTTTTGAAACAATGATAAGATAAGCCGTGTGTTAAGCCGTGCCATATTATCATATTATAGTAAAACACTTACTTGCCTAGCTACCACCATGTTAATACAAGGTACATTGTGTGCTTATGGATTACTTATAATACATTGCAATATTTCTATACAAATGATTAATTTTTAATATGAAATAAGTTTCACTTATTTAATGTTGTTTTGCTAGTGTTTCGAATGAGCAATTACCACATGCTTCTTCGTCCGATCCATCGCCGCAGTGGTCATGTCCATTGCATCGCCATTCATAGTATATGCAGTTTCCTCTTGGACAACTAAAGTAGTATGAAGGACACGTGATTGACTCTAGAAATATAACCAAAATAAGATGATTTTTTACGCGCAATTGTTTATCAACTGTCAAACTATAAGATATAATATAAGAAAATAATATAAATAAATATATGTGCCAGTCATAACGAGAACCATTTATTCAAAATTGCATTTTGAAGTTCACAAGAGTCCCAGACTGAGGATTACATATCCCAATAAAACGTGTTTGTTTCAGTTAAAGCAAATTGATTTGATGAAATTGAAATACAAATGGGTTCCGTGTATGCATTATGTTCAAGAAGTTTAATTTGGTTTTTAAATATGATGTTTTAAACTGTTTCAATCAAATCAATTGGCTCATTGTATTTTAAAATAAGTTTTGAATCACGTATCATAATTATCCTTGACATCGGTGATACAACCGACATTTTATGAGAAATTACGTTGCAACAATGCATTCTCAACTTTTCCGACATAAATACATTTTTGGTCGTTATAAGATATTCTATTTGCTAATTAAACGCACCATTTTACTTAGAGTTTGTTCAATTAACACGTTCAATATAAAGCTGACAGTTGCAGAACATTTTGTTGATAATAGTTGTTTATTTATCGTTTATAGTTGTTTAATCATTGATTGATTGTTTACATATTAAACTTATAAGTGCCTAACAATATGTGATAGGGGTTCAATGATTCCGGTTCGGGGAATGATGTTAATTTGATGATAAGTACGAAGTAGATATAAATTGTTAACATGTTAAATTATCTTCAGAAGGAATATATTTGGATGACGGTACCATCAATAGAATAAGTTAAAAGACGACAGATTAGATAATAACTATTAACCATCTCATACGAGTTGTGTTTTTAAGTATATTAAAGTCACGAAACTGTGTACACACACTATCAGAAAATAGAGATATAAAACACCCATTATTAAAAAATGTACATATTTTTTGAATTCATAACCCGGTTGAGAAACAAAACTTACCACATCCGTCCTCATCAGCGCCGTCGCTGCAATGGCGTACACCATCACATCGTCGAATATCACGAATGCATCGGCCGTTTGGGCATCGATAGTAATAAGGTCCACAAATCGACTTGTCTAAAATATGTGACATAACATTTTATCAAATAAAGGTTTCAGGTGTGCTGAGATCAAGACAACTTTCAGGGAAAAAAACGCTATTTGTCACCAAATAATGTACGTATGTGTTAGATGAATATCAATTTGATTCACATAAATATTTGCCAAGAAAATTGTTAAACAATCAGGAAAACGCAAAAGAACATATGTACACAATGACTATATGGCTATATCAGTATATCTTAGCAATCTATTTATAATTTATATAGTTAATGTTGCATCAAGTGTTATATTGATGTCCGCTTATACCACAATTATCTTCATCGGTGCCGTCGTCGCAGTCTCTTTTACCATCACAGCGGCCTTCATACCAAATACACTGACCATCGGAGCATCTGAAAGAAAAGGCTCCGCATCCTGATGTTTCTAAAACAATCACATTGATATAAAACAACAAATGGTTCTTGAAACAAACATGATCTAGTATTTGTTGAAGATATAGACACATACTAAATTAATAGACCATCAATGAAAACACCCATTAATGCAAGAGCCTAGTGACACGTAAGAATCAGGAATCTTTAGTGTAGAATATGCTTATTATATATTGTTATATGCAATATAATAACATGCTCAAACAAACCTCCAACTATTCCATATCATCATTTTTTGTTATAAAATACTAAATTTGCACAACTTTGATTTGAGTGCTATATTTGAAAATAATTTGTGTAATTGTTTCCTTATACAAAACGTGTTGGATAATTATCTAATATTTTTCTTATTTCAAGCATGGTTTTTGTTTTACATATGTGGATATTGTTAGTGTCTTCCTCGTTTATGGTATTGCATTTTGAGGTTAACTAGAGTGTGTACAATATCTTGACAGATATACTTAAAGATGCGAATGTTTATGCATGTATTAATTTATCTTCAAATATCATCATATGTATCGATGTAAATACTAAAATATACTAATTATAACAATCTTAAAGTTCCTTATCATGATATGTTCAACAATTAGAAAAAAGTAAAACTATAACAAATCCATACAATAAAAAACGGTACTTAAAAATTCAGTTTATCAAATTTAAACCAAGAATCATTATGTACCACATTGCTCTTCATCTGATCCGTCTGCACAGTCTGGCGCACCATCACACCGTGTGTAAGGAAATAAGCACTCCCCATTCGTACATCTGAACTGTTCGGGATGTTTGCATGACACTAAAGCTGAGTAAGGTTATGATACAATATAGTATATATTACTAGGAATTCTGTGTTGAAACACTGTATGTTCACCTTTCTATTTCGATTAAATACTTTGCTTACATTATTGGTTTATTAGATATGATAAATTATTGTGATGCTAGTTTCTGTTTGCATCAAACATCAAATAAAACATAAACCTTATTGATTCTAATATATTGATAAAAATAGAAAATATAAAGCCTAGTTATTAAATTTTGTTTCTTTCGTTGTGTATTTTATATGTATAAAGATCGATAGCAGTAGGGGCTTATGAATATGTGGACAGGCTCGATCAGCCTTGAATCAAGTACTTTTTAATTTCTAGAGGTGAAATATTTTTGGTGAGCAAAAGTTCGGTTTATAGTAAATGGTGACATAATTGAAAACAGGACATTTATTTTTCCACTAGTTGAGCCTCTTGCAAATTGTACGCGACAATCAGACGTACCTAAGAGTGCTTTGTTAACAAAAGTTAGATTTCGTGCGAATGTACTAAAACTACACAAGTTATGTGTATATTAGTAGTCTATGTAAATACTGAACCTCTGATATTCAGACATAAGTATTATAAGTGTGCAATTTGTAATAGTTTTTTGAGTGAGGTATTGCAACTTGAAATATCATTGAATTGATACTCAACATTACATTTGTATCCCTAAAACATTGAATTTCGTTCGTCAGGCCTTAAAATGGAAAATGTTCATGTCAAAGAGCAAACAAATAACACAATTTCATCCAATCAAAATACATATAGCTATGTTTATTACCACAGTCATCTTCATCGGAACCGTCGTTGCAGTCGAGCAGCCCGTCGCATCGGTCCTGCCAGTCCACACATTGGCCACTGTCGCATTGAAAGTCCGAGTAATAACATGTTGAACATGCTATAATAAAAAAGGAGTCTAGCTATAACAAACTAAAGTAATGTTAAAGCTCCATTATTTTATAATTTCAAATATGATAAAAGTTTATTTTCCTCTACTGGAAAACAATTTTATTGCTTTGAATTTGTACAATATATTTGTATAATAAGTACGTAAAGTACATATGTAAATACATCGAGCTTGATTCGTCCAATGTCGAAGGCATTCCGTGAGACAAGAGGTGCACAAACGATTTATTTTAAAGAAATGATCTCAATATATTCATTAATCAGCAGAAAATGATAAGATATTTTTTGAAAAAAAGCTTAATACACTGATTTGCAACAAAATGTTTATTTTAAAGTTGCAAGCAAGAAACCAAAAAAAATGCAACTGCAAGAAATCAAATTGTATTAGGTTATTTTCTACGGATTTGTTAACAGATAAAAAAATTGTGAGCAAGCATTATCCTAGGGTAAAATTATCGTTTCAAAAAGCAATCAATATTCTGTTCTGAAAAAAGTTGCAAGTAAGGAATAAACATTAGACCGAATAAATCGTTGAGTGTCCTCAAGACAATACGTTCAATCGGGGCAAAGCTGAGATGTAAGATGAGGCGTGGAACGAATTGACCGGTCAAAAACAAAGTTTTGCCCGAGAGACAGGCGGTTCGACAGGCAGAGATGAGAGATAAATGTCACACACCATCAATGGATTGGTCAACACATGGATACTTACCCAGTCGGTTTCAGACTTTCGAGCAGATGTTTCACCTTATATTTGAGGGTACTAAAGACAAAACAAAAAGGTTCGCATGCTGCTAGCGTGGCGTAACGACATCTACAACACCACAACATCAGAGGTAGCAGCGAACTACAGCAGAGCCTAAGCCCAAGAACTCTACAACGATTCTTGAAAACTACCAATTCGATGTCATTTAAGACGCAATTTGTTATGATACATAGACTGCTACTGCTGGTGTATGTGGCTTCGTGAAAAGAAGAAAACTAGGACTGATTCGGCAAGAACGACGAAAACATCATGACATGCATAAAGCACACCGCGAGTCGTTGCAGGCAACTTTCAAATCGTTAAGCAAAGTTAAGCGACTATTAAAAAGAGGCTCAAAGCCAAAAAACACAATTGGTGGTAAGAAAAATATGGTATTAATAATACTTATACTTAAGATATTTTGTGGCTGCATAAATGTCTTCTACAGATATGATATTCCTAACAATAACCAGTCGGCAATTTTCGCTGAAGCTTTGCAGAGAATCCCATAGTTCACCATTATGATAGATCGCGATGTGGATAACATGCAGTCAAAAGTATCCACCGCGATTAAACAGCTGTCTTCAGGCAAGGATCTGGGACAGTATTTGTTGATGATTTTTTTTTCCAATCCGATCTCGTATATTCCTTGAAGCACTTCGGTCAAAATGGTATCGTCTTTATGAGCCGTTCAAGGTCAAAATGAACTGTATTGTTTTTTTTTCGGATTGCCTCCTTGAAGATTATCGCTGTATTTTCCTTTGTACGAATAGCAAAGC
>LQRL01095804.1:0-15451 GCA_001703475.1 Hydroides elegans | reverse complement strand
AATATGATCTTTGTTTGCATAATATCTTTCAAATTATATAAAATTCAGCTTGGAGGTCGAATGCGCCCTTGACCAAACTTCAGTTTATAGCACATGACATTCAGCTTTGTAAATCCAATGAAATGTGTCAATGTGTAGATATAATACACTGTTATGGGATATAGTACCAATAAATCCACTAGATAATTATTTAGAAATATCATTCCAACCCTATTTAGCTTATTTTACTACGTAAATTATTCTTGAAACGAGCAAATCATTACGATTATGGAAGGACCCCCTAAAATTATTATCAAAATAATGTGACATTTAGATGGTAAATAAAATGATAAGTAGATCGAGTTGAAAAATAATAAAACTAATTTCTAATGCCTTAAATAATGGGCTTTCAAAATATATTAAAAAGAAATTAAAACTTTGAAGAAAATAATATATCTATCGTATGCCCTACTTCCGGAGCATTTTTCTTATATAAGTTGCACATGGTCCTTTGAAATCAAATACACGTTTTTGGCGTTAATATAGGGACTATATTAGACTACGTTTTATGGTTCAAAACCATTGGTCCAGATTCAAATTATCTGTATACGCAGAATATAATATGATATAATAGAAATAGCCTAATTTGACTAGAAACACAACGCGTTCATAGCAGTTAAACCTGATATGGAGGTTTCAAATATTCGCTGTTAACCGTCATTTTCGAATATAAACCCAATATGGTTTTATATAATCGCCATTAAACTTTTATTTTTACGAATACAATACGCATCTAAGGCCTCATTTTCAGGTCGCCATTGTGATCATGAAACGCAAATATGTCATGCATTTGGTGTCCAACTACACTCTGTTTAAAAATGCATCAAGTGTTGCTTTGTATTTAAATTAATACAAATTATAATATAAATTTAATATAGCACCAATTCTTTTAACACACAATGCAACATATTTTTCGAAAAATAGTAATATCTTATTAAATCGAATTTATAACAGCAAAATAAGTTTTATTTTAAAACTAAACTAAATTGAAAGTACGAAACAAAAATATATTTATTTGAGTAAGACGTAAATTTTTGCATTAAAATATAACCACTTAAAGTCAGTTTTCGTAAAGAAATTTTTTGCATTAAAATTTCATTTGGATAACATGCACAAATATTCGTCTACATTTTCCTATAAATATAATGAGATCTATTGTAGACTGAGCAATTCGCATTGCCGAACGAAATCCACGGGTTAGCTTTTGCAATCAAGTTTCTATTAGCCGTTTGACAGTGTCTAAATATCACTTTTGTATTTCCTGGTCTATTAACACAATATAATCTTATAGCAGAACGCGTGAGAATCCCTAATTTCCTACTATCGTTCATATCGTTGCAATCCCTTTGTAGGATGCATTAAAGTCTCAGTTTTGACAATTTGACAACATAAATCCAGATTGAGCAAAAAGTCAAGTCCTAAACCATGGACGATATAAGATTTCAATCTTGACAACATCAATGCAGCCAGATTAAGCAAATAGTCAGGTCCAAATCATTGAATCCATATTGTAATATCACAATCATTTGTAGCCCCTTTCAATTTTCAATGTCCGCATTCAAAACATCCACTGAACATATACGGCGACATTGCCATAATAGTCAAAGTCCTCATTCAAAATGTCCACCAAATATATGCGCGGATAATGCTATATCCATCATGCAAGAATCCATATTGTACTATCACAATCATTTGTAGCCCCTTTCAAGTTTCAATGTCCTTGTTCAAAACGTGCACCGAGGCCTATACGAGGACATTTACAACCCTTACACCATACACGAGTGCATTATGCCTCATCTTCATCAGGGCTTGCACCAATGTCCTCATTCACGCGCATACGACGCAGTTCTATACGCGCGCATTTCGGACATTTATCGGGTATGTAGCATTGTTTGTGATAGCAGGCTCGGCATAAATCGCATTGCACAACGTGATCGAGTTCGAACGGGAAGATTATGGAGGAATCGTTACAGAGTTCGCAGATGAAACCTTTCGCTTGACACAACTGTAAAAAGAAGAAATAAAACACATGTTATTATATTATGTGTGATAAGTGCTTTTTTAAAGATACATTTCTAACTCAACGAAAGTGGGACGCAGGAGTAGAAAATTATTTCAGATTGGCAACGGTATCCGCTTGTATTCGTTTTTCCTAACATAGTTGTTTGAACATTCATGTATATGTATGTACACAAGTATGCAGACATCCTTCTGCGAGGAAAAAAATAAAGATGAAACTGGATAACCGAAACTTAGGCGTGTACTAGCAATAGAATACGCAGTAAAAAACCTCACGCCCACGCCAAAGAAAAAAATAGTAAACGGTATTCGATGACTATCACTTTATGTATAGATTTCGTTGCTATCAAATTAGGTCAACATCAATTACAAAAACAAGCAATCATATTCATACAAAGCTACAGCTAAATATCAAAATTATCATATTTATATTCTTATTATATTAGTATTTATAACTTTTAAATCGTCTCGTTTCAACGGGTATTGTTTTGTCCATATTTTAATCCGCGCATGAATACACACCTGGCATTGTTTGACATGCGCCAGCGCCTCGGTGATCAGGCTTCGTATCCTTGGCAACAAAAGGGACTTCTTGACGTTGACCAGTTCTCGCAAAGTGTACATGTGCGGATCGATGGTCCAATGACTGGGCTCGCCTTCGATGATGCGGAGCAACCTGGTGATGAAAAGATGATATGATTATGGGATGGAAATCTGATTATAAAAATGAAATATGATTATAAAATGAAAATATGATTGTAAATGAAAAGTCACACAAGATGAAATCATGAGTTAAAAAAAAAGTATTTATCGCAAAAGAAAAATAATGATTTGCTAATTATTCAAACTTCATTTTGAGCTGTATCTTAAACACATGTACTTCTTAACTATTTTAAATTCTTAAAAAATACTTACTGAGTTCCCAAACGGCAGGTTTTCAAAAAGGCCACGAGATGAAGCAGTTGTTTGCGATAATCCCTGATTTGCTCGAGAGCCTTCACTTTCCTGGAGAATCAACAAATAATCTCATGTAATTACTTTGAAAAAATAATCAATTGTATGTACATTTATTGCTATTTTGCATGAAAAATTAACGATAGAATGATGCCTTTTGCTGAATTCTAGCATGATTCATTATTTCAGTCATCGTTGAAACTTATTCTTGCTATATAAAATCTCCACTTCGATGCATATACAACAAATTAAAACAGCTAAGTTATCATAAATATATTATCATATTTTTCATGTATTGAATTTATTTCCTATATGTTAACCAACTTACTTGTAAAGCGCCTGATTCAAATCCTCCACATTGAACAGCGGTTCATTATCGATTTTTGCCAGGAGGTCACGTGCAAAATGCGAGACCGGATACTTGGTGAAATCCCACTTCCGGATGACGCGTCCGGGGATATACGAGAGGTCGTTGCTATGGCAACACGGGCAAAAGTACTTGCCCAGGTACTCACAGTAGCGATAGCGCTTCATGTATGCTGCAAGTATACAAGGAGTATATTTTGAGTATGCTATAAGTACACAAAAAAGGATTTTCTAAATATAAACGATGGACTGATTCATGTCTTAAATCCCGATTCATTATATCATAGCAAGTAAACAAGCAGCTTCTATGCTAGAGAACATAATGCCAGTTTTAACAATTTGATTACTTAATTTGATTACATAAAAGCGTTGAAGAACCGTTTTGCAACAACGTATGCTAAGACTAAACGATAACGAGTTATTATTTAACTTCAGAAATGTGCGAACTGCTTTGTTTTCAATGAATATAGCAGCTTATGAAAGAAAAATATTGTTTTTTTTTTTTAATTTTGAAAGGTGACCCTGATTTAGGGACACAGCCTTTCTCAGATCTGAACTTCTGTTTTGATCAGCTGTTTTTGAGATGTCTGAACCCCATAAAATAATGAACGACTATAAGCTGATTTTAAAGACAGAGAAAAATATCTTACAATGAAAATGTGTGTTTTGTTAAGAACCTCGAGTCATGAATTAGTTTTTCAAATGAACTGATAAATCCTTCTACCCCTATCAGATCTGCATATATGCTGATATAGCTCATGATAGATAATAGAATTCTATGGGCTTAAAACAGTCTTGAATTTGGCGAGATTTAAAGCTAAGTAGGCCATTCGCAGCACGATATAGGCTATTGGATTTGAATTCGAAAACATATGATAACCTATAAAGTTGAAGTTAGGTGAAACCGGTCTATTTGGATGTGAACCACCTTTGTAGCCAGCCCTTCACTTATTGTTCACTTATTGTTATTTTTCATTTCGCTCCCTTATCAAACTTGACACATTTACATGTGTATTGTAAGGCAAGTTGAACTTGTGTATTACATGCACGAACAGTAAATGTCAATGTTGTCTTATCAAAACAAAGCCACTAACATCATTTCGAATGCAATACATGTAAATCCTCGTTCGGTCGAGTGCTTTATATTTGGACAGAATATTATGAAGATATAAAAACATGATTTTTTAAGAACTGTAAGCCGTAGTTTTTAATATGTTATAACATGTCGATTCCACGAAATTTGTCAAAGAATTTGATATTTTTACGTGGCTCAACGTATATTGCTATTCGCATTATGTAAGAGAGCAATTAAAAAATGTTTACGAAAAAAACCTTAATTCTGAATACATGTACATCAAATGATTTTTATACAAGTCAGCCTTAATGGAACGAAGAACAAAACTATCCGGGTCATCTAGGCCTAAACACAGAAACTATTTTTATTCTCCGAAAAAATAACAAAGACATCATTGCATATTAGAAGTCCATGAAAAAAAACATGCCCTTAATAACATCTCAGTGCCTATGGCTCCAAGACAATTTTATTTAAAATCGCCAACCGTTTTTTTTTTCAAAAACATCTTCAAACTTCTAAAGCACTTATATTTACCTGGCTGCACCTTGTTCCCACATCCAGCACATCGGTAATTTTGACTTGCTAAAAGCACTTGGCGCTTCGTGGACGGATGGACGTTGAAAATGATTTGAGCACGAGGTGGAGCCCATTCTAGGTTACCACGTAGTCGCGTCTGTAAGAAAAATGAATATTGTTTGATTAAATTTGTAGGAAAATATATGTTATTTGGTCGATTCGCGAGTAAAGAAGAAATAATCGTTTTTTTTTTCAAATGTGGTCCAACGATAAGGATTTCTTTTTTTTTCAACTTTCGAAATTCATAGACGTTGCAATAGAGTCGCCTATGTGTAAGGTGAACATAACCCTAAAGGTATCAATCTCATTAAGTGCAGTTAAACTCTAAGAAAATTGAATGAGATAATGCATAAACCTTATACATAGGCCATATACAAAAGGTAATAGATCAATGTATTTTGGTGTATGTATTGCATTCCAATCTACTCACACTTTTGTTTGAGGTCAGGAGATCGGCGTTTTCATTATCATCAGGTGAAACCGGGTAGGAGTCTGGTAAGGGCAGCAACTGCAAATGAGAAACAATGAAATAGATTAGAATAGATTATAGATAGACACTGGATATTATTTTAATTGGACGTTTACCCACCAGTCAAGTTTTATAGGCTCTCTACCCACAAACCTAATTCCATTTTTTGGCTGTTCACCCACAAATTAAATTTCATTTTATTAGCTATTTACCAATAAAACAGCATTTCAATTTCACTGGTTTTTAACCCACCTGTTGCGGTGCATCCTGCTCGGATACCAGCCACTCGAGATCGCTGGCTTTCGGCAGCTGTTTCTCGCTGAACTTCTTTAGTAAGCTAATAGCCACACTCTCCGCTGATACCTGCGCGCTTTGCGTGAAAACCAGCGTGCCGTCCGGAAGTACATTGCCTAATTGATCGTCTGGGCGCTGGTTTTCAATCGCAGACGACATCTGGTGGAAAAATGAAGAGGTTAAAATTATTTAACCTTAAATAATCATTTAACATTAATTTTATTTCGCATGAAATAGAAGTAATATGCAGAGATATGCTTCGGATTTTAATTACAAACATTCCAACAGGAAATCTAACTTATTATTTTAAAAACACGCTTATCTTTTAGTCATCTTCAAGACACATTGCACTAAAACTTTTATATTAATTCATCTTGCTTTCGATAGTCCACGAAGAGCAATTAAACCAAAACGTTGAACTATAAAACTTTGATTGCAATATACGATGAATCATTTACTCACATTCGTTGCCTGAAAGCGCTGTTCCACCCTCGCATTACTCTTCTGCAGCTCAGCCTCGTTATAAAGCGACGCCATTGACAACGACAAACCGCTCATGCGCAGACGGCTCAAACTTCCGCTATTTTTGGCGCCAAATTCGTCACGTGATTCGTCATCATCGTCTGCTTCGTTTAAATTGGTGTCGTGGACTTCCTCTGAGGAACTGGTGCTTTCTGTTAAAAATAAGGGGAAATAAAATAAAAATGAGGTGACTTATTGAATTATATCATTTTTTAATGGCTTAAAGATCTATTATAAAATGATTTCTTCTCATAGCAATGACACCCTACATATAAGACCAAGCTTAAATACTATAAGAATCTTTCTTCTTTCTTTGAGTTTATGAAGATGTTTAAAATAACGGATATTCATAATATATTAGATATTTTTTTGCATATTTGTGTCCTAATTTCTTCAAAAACTACCATTGGGGCTGTTGATAATAAATCTAGACGGTTTCCAAAAACTCCAAGGCACTTTTACCAAAAAAACCTATTATATCGGCGGAGTAATTTACCTTGCGAGGAAAACGAGTCCTCTATTGAATCGTACACCGATTGGCTGCTAGTTGTCGTGGCTACAATGACAACAAAGTCAAGTGATCAAAACACACCAAGTACAATACAAACCTAATGAAGAGTCAGAGAAAAAATAAAAGAAAACGAAACAACACTTAATCGAACTTTACGACAAAATGCAAAATAAATGAATGATAAACCAAAAAATATATCAAAATTAAATTGCAAAAAAATGTTAACATAAAATTACAGAAAACTACATTTCAAGGAATTTCCAAAAAGAAAATAATACAAAAATTAAAAGGAAGTCTTTAACAGACTATGAAAAAAATACGTTTAAATCCAGTATCAAATTTTTTAAAGTTTGAAAAAATACGTACTGTCAGTTTTTCCATCGGAAAAGGCGCCTGGAAAACCACGCGTTTTCTAAAGGAAAAAACGAAATGTCGATAATATAAACATGTATGTTTTAAATTATAGAATGATAATACCTACTGCCAATTTAGTATATATGATATTGAGAGATAAATGATATCAATGATTGACATTTAAATATAATAATAATATAGCCTATATATATTTTTATATATGTATGTTTAAAAGTTTTAACTATCCATGGTTAAAAGACGACTGATATCAGAATTTGGGCTTGTTTATTGCGTTTATTTTACACCCTAAAAACTGTGTATTATTGCTTATTGTTTATTGCTTTTGATAGTTTACACCAAATTATCTACAACTCCACTCTCCAAACATATGCATACCTCGCGCATGCGTTCTCGTCTTCGTATCCGGATCCGTTGCTTGAGTTGCTGGATCTCTTCGTCGCTATCGCCCTCGATGACGTCATCAGTGCACGTGGTCGCGGGTTCGAGCACGTGGTTGACCTAAATATGAGACATATACATTTAACATATACTATATGTAGGCCTATATAATTTTAAATGTTAGACTATATGCATGTATATTTATAAATATTTTTTTTCTGCAAGATCACGTTGCATTTATATTTTCAAATGTTTAAGGGATTGCGCCTTTTTGGTGATAGCTACGGCTATTTAAGGTATTACTAGGAAAATCCTAAGCAGGTTAAATATATGGGTATACATTATTTCCTAGAAATTGCATAATAAGATGAAGTTATATATTTCAAATTTCAAGTTTTTTTATAGTTTTATTGTCTAAATTTGTCTAGTTATATGTAGCTGGACATTCTATTCATTACCTACCTTCATTTGTTCGATGGCCGATATGAGCGTCTCACAAATCGATAAATGCGCATTCTCTTTATCGAGTTCGGCTGCCGTATGAAAGTCTTGCGACGACAAGAAACCAATGAGTGACTCGCCCTGTTGCGGTTGGTGGAAGAAACGAGGAGCACCGGTGCGTTCTAGAAATATGTTATAGCTGTATAAGGCCAAAATTTTTGCGGATAAGTCTAGCGGTAATACATGAGGAAATTTAATTGACGCTGTGTACTAAAATAAAGTTGTTAAACGATTTCAAAGCTTGACAATTGAAGATCCATTAAATAGATAGTGTTAAGGCACTGATTATCATTTTATCATTACAAGAAATAAACATAAGTTACCATTATGTTATTTATCATTTCAAGAAATAAACGCAATTTACCTTTTGTCTTAATAATATAAAGCAATAACTTATGAAAATATTGCGCTATTAACATAAATGGTATTTTACCTGGTCGCGGAAGATCGGAAATGGACGACGACCGATTGGAGTTATTTTGATTCGACATTTGTTGCGGATGACTGGGAATTCCAGAGGACGGCACGCCGTAATCGGACATTGAGCGATAATGTGAAGACTTCCGGCTGGCACTACTTTCTCTACTGTTTGATTCGATGGTTGTTATAGCACTTTGTGACGTTGATCTTGGTATGTCCTCGTTGGTTTTTATTGGTTGTTTCCTTTTTGATAGCGTGGCATAACCCGAGTCGGGACTATCGACAATACCACGTATATCCTCATGGTCTATGTGTTGGCTAACATCGATTGGTGGGGATGTTTGCTCGGTATATTTGATTGGACTAATTGGACATGTGATTTCCGGCTGCGTAGTGATACGCTCGACGGAATAATTTGGCACTTGGATCACTTCAGGTTTTGCTGGTGTTGACATCATGTGATTAGAACTACTTCCGGTTTCGACATCAACGCCATTTTGTTTTTGCTGAGCAGACGACAACTCTTCCCGATTGTCTTGCGACTGTTCGTGAATTTTAACTAAATCAGTATCGTCATTATTCAGTATTCGGTCGAGTACTTCGGCCGATACTGCCTTTGTTATCACAGATACTCGATTATCACCATAGTTGTTTAGACTAGAGACATGTCGCGGCGAATTGCGCCGTTTTAGTCGTAACACAGGACTACTTTGCGAAGATTTAAATGCAGACGATAAATGGGTAATATTCTTTGAGTATTTCGTCGCCGGAGCCACAACAACACTGGTTTCTAAATTAGGCGGCAACATAGCACCAAAGTTGCTAAGCACCGATTTGTTTGTTGTCACCGGAAATAAAGTGTCTTTTATGGAGCTGCCATTTGATTGGATGAACGGATCACGTGATGGGAAACTCTCGTCAAATGATTCGCCGCTGTTGTTGAGCACCTGGATAAGAGCTTCGCGGGCACTTTCGTCCGAACTGGAACCTGGGGAGGAAAAATATATATTTATATATTAAAAATAAATGTTTTTTTTTAATACTTTAAAATTGTAGTTTAGTTCTTAATAATTTTGTAAGTTTATTTATTTATAAGTATATATATATCATCTTTATAAATTTATAAATAAATTAAAGAAAACTATGAATTAGTCTATTTATGGAGTTTAAGAAAACTAATCGAAAAATGATTTCTTCTAATTTTTAATACACAGTTCGAAAAAAGAGATCGCTCCAACAATCCCCATTTCGGAAGATCCAATTAACAATACATAGAGATCACATAACACTGGTTTTAACCAAATAAGTTAAACCGAGCAATAACATACACACCGATACTATCTGGTTTCGCATACTGCTCCGATACGGACACTGCATCTTGCGCCGAAGGCACCCTAATGGGCGTCGGAGCCAGTCTGTCCATCAACGTTGTGCGTCGACCCATTTCTTCGGCTCTTGCTACAAATAGACCAATCAAATGCGAGAATATCAATCATATGGACAAATTAGATATTTAAACTCAATTAAACTCAATTTGTCATATTTTAGCTAATATTTAAACAAACCTGGCATTCATTTGATCAAATATAATTCATTTGTTTGGAAATATTTGGAACATTTTTCAATTTATTGATCTGAAATCAATTTGACATAACTACAATAAAGGTTTCCAAATATATTTCTTCGGGAAGTTTTTAAAGAGCAATGATAACCTATATGTATCACTGTTGTGTACATATATCAATTTTAACATTTCAAAACAGATGTCTCATTACCTTCACTAAACCAATCTTCGGGCAATGAATTGCTTCTAATTATAGTCCGCGGTGGGCTATTGTGACGTAATGGCGGTTTTATGCGTACTGGTGACGCAATAGGAGAGAGAGGTCCTTTGATAGGACTAGCTGGTTTGTTTGCTTGAACATGAAGGGGTTCCTCCAAGCTTTTCTTTCTTAACTGAAAATACAAAATAAAACTGAATCATTACATATAATGATAAACAAAATGACTAAGCAATTTGAGATTTTAAGAAAAATTGGTCATTTTCTTGCTGCCGTCAAAACGAAAAAAAAAAATCATAGGTGATCAGCGTTATTTGTTGGTAGCAAATGTCCCATTTCATTTGGTATATTTAAAAGAAATGACTAAGCAATTTGAGATTTTAAGAAAAATTGGTCATTTTCTTGCTGCCGTCAAAACGAAAAAAAAAAATCATAGGTGATCAGCGTTATTTGTTGGTAGCAAATGTCCCATTTCATTTGGTATATTTAAAAGCACATTAAGTTTATATTAAAATTAAAGACCGGACTTTTCGAGAAAAGAAAAGACACATATTAGGCTTTAGCATAGATGCCCCTTTTGGTACCATGCTGTTAAACACATTTGACCGAGGTCAAACGATTGATATAGGTGAGCAAAATAACAAGTAATTTAAGCATTTCAAATGATTCACATTTTAAAACACTCCTCATGAAATCTCGTGTTACACCTCACAACTAAAACAAATAGATGCGTTTTCTGCATTTATACACCAGATGGGGGTTAATATCAGCGATTAAAGCTGACCTCATATTTTCAAAAAATCACATTTTTAAACACCCATGAAATCACATGGACCAATGAAAACCCATTTAGTCTTTATTTAACACCAATTTTCGTATACTACATGTAGCTTTTATGTAGCCAGGCCCTTAGTTAGGCTTTTACTCACCAGATGTGGGTTAATATCAGCGAGTAGAGCAGCCCGATTGAGTTCCACTGCTTGTAAACAGATGATGAGGGCTTCAGTGTATTCGGCTTGAAGAATGAATGCCTCGTCTGGAAATATACGAAAAATGAAATTATTAAAAAATGGAACTTTAATATGTAAAACAGTAATGATAACCAACAAATAAATTTAGACAAATTAGAAGCGCCTCAGTATATTCCACTTGAAGAATGAATGCCTCGTCTGGAAATATACGAAATAGAAAAAAAAACAATAAAATCGTCTAAAAACACCATGTATACATATTAGTAATAACTGTTCAAGCTCCAAAATATTCAAAAGATTTTATAGTGCGATCTGCTCTAAGCGCTTTATAATCAATTCCCAAAGCTTTATGCTGTTGCTGTTGGTGGTGATTCGTTGTTATCCAAAATAACATGGTGCATGTATTATATAATTTGGTTTCTCATGCCATAATCAGTACATTGAGCGCGGTTTTTATACAAAAATGGAACCATCGAAAGCAACGTGACTGCTAATTAAATTTTGAAAAACATACATATCGAAATTTATTTTTTTTACTCGAAAAAAAAAAAAACTCAACCTCGTTGAAAACTACGTGATTGCACTCAATTATTTCATGCGCGCTTAAACAGCTGTATTACCCTGCCATATAATATTCCTTTTTTTGTCATCTCTCAGTTAATGAGCTATATTTAGCCCACCGTGACAAAGAATGCTGAATGCATCTATTTTTGGACCTCCGAATTAACTGATGTATTTATGGCTTATCTGTGCTAACAAATAGATGTATCTGCCTCAGCTAAAAAAAAAACTTATGTTCAATATGTTTGCATTGCCATATGAAATAATTAGCAGGGATTTTTCATAGATGCCTGAGATAAAATCATTCGACATAAACAGCAAAATATTTGTCACCATGAAAATGATGAGTCGCCTAACCCTTCCCTGGAAGTCAAATATGTTTTTGTTTATCTAACTAGAGTTCATATAAGATTCTTTTGTTGTGTAACCATCTAATTACCAATTTTGTACTTTACATCATAACTCGAGCGAAAAATGCAAAATTAAGAAAGTAAACATGCACTTATTCAGAATAAAGCATTGCACTCAAAATGTAAATACGTTACATAGAAATTACAGGGCAAACACCTTTTACAGCCAAACACATTTTTTTCATATCGTGTTGCACTTTAACAAACCTCTGGCATTTTTTTTTAGAAAAAGCCTCTAGATAACATAACTATGGTTATAAAAAAATAGCCTTGTTGAAGTTCACATAAAAAGATAACCATTCTTATTTTTAGACGGCTATTCGAAATTCTGAGAAAGAGTATTTAAAAAACAGCCGAGTTTCTGCAAGAGTTCTTATGCATGCAACAAATAAAGTTTTTCTAAGTGATTTTTTAATATTTTCTCAGAAGCTTGCATGCATAATTATTTTACTATTCATTTGAATATAATTGAATAGTAATACAGTAAGTCCTCGCTTTAGCAAAAGGATAGAAAAAACTCAAAAATGCCTACCGGATATATTACTCGTACCGAATCCAGATACTTTGTTAAATGAGTCGGTGTATAGCTCGCTAGTTACCGTATATCCATAAAAATTATGATATACCTGAAGCTTATTGTTTCAATTCTCGAGTCCATCCATATCTTAATAATCTAAATCCACAATACCCTAACATATTAAAACGTATAAATATACACTTTTATGTTGTGTGTTTTTTTTTTCAATGTTCGAATCCTTTATCTTTCATATATCTATAAGGAGCACCTGTTAAACTATTTACATTTAAATTGTTATCTTATTTTTCATACATGTTCATATCCTTAGCGACATATCAATAAAGAAAACATATCAACATTTCCCTTTTATATTTTACCCTCTTGGCCCCATGCTGGTTTCTAAGCTCATTTTCAAGACCAACAACAAAAAGTGACAAATAACCACCATTAAAAGAAGATTCACATCGGAACAAAACGTGAAGATTTTAAAATCAAATGAATACACCCATATCATTCCCCATTAGTGATATTCATGGGCCCACTTCAGCTGTTGTCAGTTTCAAATATTTATTTATAAAATATACATAAGTGAAACGACACACAGATGTACATTTTTTAAAACCATCTTTCAACTTCTTACATACAAGGTCATTCACATTTCACATTGCACAACTGTAAATCGCAAAGTTCATTTGTTTAAACTTATTCAAATGATACACGCGGGTTGTGAATGATGTAGCCTATTCAAAGATGCAAAGTAATAGTGATTTTAGAGTCTTTTGCTATTGTTATTTTTATTAATTTTGACAATATCGCCAAAATCGTTTCTTTTTTATTTTTATTTCTTATCCTTAATATCAGATAAGCTATCGAAATAATGAAAAAAAACTGTTAAAAAAATGAATAATATTTACTCACTTATTACGATTTCAGTTGCTCTTTGAATTATTCAGCTATCCTCTATCAATAATCCTTTGTTCTTACTTTAAAACGTTCACGCACTATATGAAGTCACCCATGTTATTTCTATTTCCGTCAGCCAATAATCATAGTTGCACGTTTTTCTGTTTAATTATTCAATATTTTGATTAATATCCTAAGCACCCTGTTTCAAATGTTTTATAGTAATATCCCTGCCCTTTCTTCACAAAGAGAACGTACTCCATAAAACCACATGTGCTAGGGCTTGAGTCTGTATTATTTTTTTGCGGCAATTTATTACCTTTTTGTTCCGATTCAACATCGGTCATTTGTCATATGGTTAATTCATAATAATGTTACCATAATACTAACAGCGCGACCGTTCATGTAATACACTCAACACCATTCTGTGACTGTACAAAGACTGTTTGAAATCGCCTCCCTTTTAGCAGCTGCCTATATATGGCAGTTATGTTTGTTGCGTTGAGAGGTTGGGGGAGGAGGGGTGAGGGGGAGAGGGGCGTGATGAACTACACTTAAAATAGGAATCATCGCAGTTGAAATACAGTCAATAACATCACCCCTTTTTGGTGCTTTATATCGCCAATTTTATTCTATTTTAGCATACCCTCCCGGTAGTTGAATATCATAAGTTACATGTGTTTGTCACGTATGATTATGTTTTAAAGCATATACGGGGTGAATTTATGTGTTGCGACATTCGGTTTCCTAAGTGTGTCTTTGTGCTGGTTCCTAGTTCTAAAACTGATACCTGGGCGTTCTTCGGTGAAAAAAGGTAGGGCCCGTATTATGTCATGGCAATTTTCAAATTTAATTAATTATCAATAGAAGTCTAATTTAATTTAATTAATTCCATAAAAAAAAATGAAACAAAAAACAAAATTTAACTAGCCGAAATTTCAATTTCCCAATGTGAAATGCCCCTCCCACTCCAAAGTTGCTTATCTTCTAAGTGAATTATTCTACTAATTCGGAAAAATGACATGCCTCGGTATGTCTCATAAGCAAAACACCAATGGGAAAAGACAATAACCTTAAAATGTTTAATAATACTTACTTTTTTACTTAAAAAACAACGTATTACCAATATTCAGGTTGCGCCTAAGACTAACCACTGATATGGCGTTGATACTTAATGAAATTTATTTTGTATCCATGGCCACGCAGTATCGAAATAAATATTCATAATCTATACCAATCCCGTTTAACTTACCTCACTTTTCCTCAGTTACGTGTTTATTCCTCTTCAAACAATTTGAGAAAATTAAGACTATTCTCATAGCTATCCATTAAAATATCAATTCTAATTTTGTGTTACTACATTGAAATCACATCCGATAAATACATATGTTTCATCATAATACCAGTCCATATATTAATATAAGACCATATTCATTGATATTTTCTTATCTTATTTCATATGCTGTTATTGAAATCACCACTGATTTCTACATATGTTTTATCATATCTTACCTTTTTTATAGTACCGTCTTATTCCTCTTCAAACAATTTGATGAAGTTAAACCTTTTCTCACAATTATCCATTAATTTGTTTCTTTTTAATTGATTTTACTACATTGAAATCACCACTGATCAGCACATATATTCCTCAATAATACCAGTCCATATAAATATGAAGCCTATATCGACTTAGTGCACTTTGCTATAAATAACCGAATCATAAGCGAGGGCGGTTAACTAACTTCTATTTACATCCAACTGTGCCTTTTTTTCTTTATTTTCTTTTTTTTTTTCGTTTTTTGTTTCGTG
>LQRL01095800.1:1143-14754 GCA_001703475.1 Hydroides elegans | reverse complement strand
GTAAAATTGTTGCTTGTACGCGATAATATAATATTCATTGTTTTCAACATTATGTTCTCGTCATCATTGTCGATGAAAAATGTGTCATCAATTATTTAGAAAATAATAAATGCCTTTATAGTCATCATTTGATATATTCAAAGCCGTTGTGTCATTGAGGCATGATTCAAAGCAATTTTACCCGGGTGCAGGCACTTTTTAAGTGCTTGCACTTTCTTACGATTGCCATCGGCTATGCACTTTGACCTTGTAATAATTTGATCTTACTGACACATTTATAGTGAATGGTATAATAATGTATTATAAATTGAATGTAATCATTGATTGATAAACAAACATGACCTTGATTCAATTTATGCATCTTAAATTTTAGGGTGTACTGAATCATTTATGTCAGTTCCCAGTTTGCGTTTTAAATTATATGTAAAATTACATTTTAGAATTACATGTCGAGTGTAAACACTGCGAAAACTATAAAATAATATATGAAATTCACAATACCTAGTATGTGTTGTTGCAGCGACTGTAATCCGATCATGATATTATTATACGCATGTGTACTCACGACATCATGTAACCCACCACGTGTTTCCGTTACGCAGAGTTCACAGCCAGTTCCTGCCTCATCCCTGACGAACGCATACGCAAGACAAGGTTCGTGGACAGAGCATGCCTTGTCACAATACGCTGGTGTCGGGAGATTGGGCACCGGTTCAAAGCGACAGTTTTCAAGAAATTCATTCAGCTTTTGTGGATCCATTGGGAAATTTAATCCAAGTATTTCGAAGCTGGATGAGTCAGCAAATAGTTGCGTTGCGTTAATGAAATTCTGTGTATTGTGGACGCACGAGTCACATGAAACCATGGTCATATGCGTCAGTATTGTAAAAAATGTAAGAAACATTTCCATTTTGTAGTTTAAGATTATCCAATACCAATGCTTTAAACGTCGAATACAATTATGTTTTAAACTTTGTGTTTTCTTGTTAATGCAACGAGTACACAATGTATGTCTAGGCTCAGTATTACTGTGTTATATCGTTACTCCAGCGACGGAGTTATACAATAAAAAGATATGGAGCTTTGTATAAGATTTCAAAATAACAAAGCCATGAATAATCCATTCAATAAGAGCAAAGCGTGCTTTTATTACAATGCGTTTCTAAATCGATGTGCAAAACCTTTACAAGGATACGTGTGTGGTTTAGAGTCACGTTTCAAATTCTAAAGATTCGCTATTTACACATTGTATCATTATTCATGTCATAATGGGATATCATAAGCTTATACATTAATGTTAAAACATATGAAATAATGAGTTATGCAATTTATATCTTTATTGATGGGATATTGCTCAAAAGAATCGGTGTCAGTTCACTTGGCAAAACTATTGTATCGGGTATCTTGTACGCATTGATTTATCTACGCGACTTAAAATTATATTCTAATCAAAAGAAATTATAAAGTTTGGTGTTGGCTATATGATATTTTCTATGCCATCCCAGTTTGTTATTCTTTTTATTTTGATGTGTGCCAAGCTACGGAAGGCCTTTGTTATTTTATTTGCTTTACATTGCTTTTTTTTAACAAAATTTTATTTGAACCACTGACTTTAATGTGTTGAATATATATGAATTTGGAAAAAGCATACACATTTTCATTTAAACTGAATATATTACATATCATTTTCATGAATCTTTAGAGACTTCTAAAGAAGATGTATAAATATTGATATTAATTTTACTTATCCTTCATTTATGTTCATTTATATGTAGATGTGAGTCCTGTCGCACGAAAAAGTAGTCTTATGGGCGAGTTATAAGCGTCATAAAATACATTATCGTGTACATTTTAGGAGCGTTACAGGAAGAAATGGGTGAAGGAATGTCATGAGCTATGCCCTGGGCGAATCTTGTTTATTAAGGACCCCAGCTTTCATCAGTCAAAGAGTTGCCAGAGTGCTAATTATTATAACCTATTTAAAATTATTAGAATATAAAACTCTAAGCAAGCCAAATTATCATTTTAATTGGTGTTCAATTTAGTGTAACTCGATTTTATTGTAACAATTGTATCAAATTTTATAGCTTTAAATGACATGAAGCAATTTGGAACAATTAGGGTAGCTATTGAAAAGGAAAACTATAATTCAAGAAAACACTTTTCATTCTTAAAACGCTAACACAATATCAAATATATTTAACAAATCAATGTTTAATTCTTTATATTCTAAAATTCAACTTTAATGTTTAATAGTCTATGAAAATTTGATTTTTTTATACAATATACAATAAAAATCACTAATAAGCTTAATTCACTAGAATAGATCGCACTACGTTTTTTGGACATATTCATTATCTTACACCATTTTTACAGCAGTTTCTTAATTGAGTATGACTCATTCTCTCACATAATGAAAAATAACGACAAAAATGCAATTTAGAATAGTTTATAAGCGTTAACATATTTATACATATATGTGCATGTATAGTGACACATGTGTATCATTTTGTATTTAATTGCACATAAACGTAAAATTGATTCAATTGGTGCATTTTGTTTCAATTTGATTTACACATTTTGAAAATTGTGTTTGATAATAATTCGCTTAGCCCATCCTTAAATGCCTTATTGAAATAAAAATAAACTATAGGATTGAACATATTCTGAATAAAGATAGAATACATGATACTCGGTCCTCCTATAAAACCCCCGGTAGCGATTACAGCTGCGGTCGGCACAAATGATAATATAAAGATAAATGTGATGATCGCAAATATCTGAAGAGTCTTCTTATGTTTGCTTGTTTGTGATTTAGGCCCCAAAAGCTTGATGCTCGGTCTACAAATAAAGGTCATTCAATAATGTCTTATAAACGGTATATTCGTTCACATTTCATTCAATATTTCAATATTTCGTTTCATATTTTTGTCTGTTTTGTTTTACGTGCTGTATGATATATACTTAAATATATTATCAATATGATTAAATGTGTTGCTGTCTGCTATATTAATCAAAAGTTACCTGCTGTTAGTTTTGATTCGGTCTTTGCTGCAGCCTTCTTTATTTCGCATCGCAACATTGCTTTCTGAGATATATGAAACATACATCGATGTTTTCGGAATATCTAGTCTCTGTCCTTTTCTTTTATTTAATACGCGTCGCGGCGCTACCTCTCTTGATCCCTTGAATAGCCTGTACACAATTGCAGGGTACGTACCCAATAAAATGAATATTCCAATCGATATCTGAATCGGGAAAATAAAGCGAAGAGTTGGAAACAGTTGCTTCGCAAATGCATGAATCGTAGTTTGAAGAACACATACGGATAGTATTGTTATGATGGTTTGGCGATGACGTCGTTTATTTGCTGAATATGTGAATGGCTTGAATACAGCCCATGCCCTATCAATAGCTACAGCACAAAGCAATCCGACATTACTTAAAATGGAAAGGTTTACCATCACAATGAACACTTCCCGTCGTATTGAGCTATGATATCCAGAATGTTCAACTAAAACATCGAAACAAATTTGTGGTGCGATCAAAGTTGCACTAAGAATATCAATAAAAGCAAAAGCAATGATGAAGCTATTGCTACCGTTTATCATTCTCTTCTGATGAAAAATTAAAATCACAGATCCGTTGCCGATTAATGTTGTCACAATTATCAAAGTAGTAGTTATAATGTGAAAACTCATGTTCATTTCCGATTGTGATAATGTTTTATCTAAATCTTCGAATTCAGATTTATTCATTGTGAATCAAATGCTTTAAGTAAGTTTTGGTGAAATCATAAATATATATTTATAATAAAGATGGTTGCCGCTCCAGTGTTTATATGCTAAATAACATGTCATCATGACATATAAAAGACAAACATCATATATTCACTCCGATATCCATAATTACTGCCCTAAGGCTTTTAGGTGCGCTGATGCTTTTAACAGTTGTTTTCGTGATGCTTTTAGTAAGAAAAAGGAAAACGTTAAGCTTTTATCGGGCATGTTATAAGAAGTGTGAAATACAGTTGCAGACAAATGTTGCTTATAAAATGCTCAATATGTATTTACCATTATTCTTTTCATTATGTTCACATTTTTGTGCCATGTTTTAATGCAAGTGTACTTTCACACAAAATGAGAACTTAAAGAGATCTCATTGAATTTGAGATATCTGTTTGGTTTCATTTTCAATCGTGTGATCCAATGTTGATTTTAATTTTAAACGGAGCCAGTCAATACTTATTTCGCCCTCATTAAAATGATTTAATGCTTTGACCTATCATTTTGAGCTTTGATCACACATTTCGTAATTGTTAGATTTATTCTGTTTCAATATAGCACCGAAATGTTGATTTAGTCAGCAAATTCAGATATTTGGGACTAAAAGAGGACAATTTGTATATTCTAGGTCGGCATCAACGCATATGACGAATCTCTAGCAATCCCTGAATGTAAACCAATATACCACTGAGTCACTGCTCTTGCTTTCAATACATAAACTATTAACAAATGCAAAAGTTGAAAAGTAAATATTCTAGGAAATATGTTATGCTATGTATTTAATAAATTTATATTCCCCTTGCTATCGCAAGATGTTATATTTAGTATGTCACAAACATCAAACAAGCTGAATATTTGTGTGCATATTCAAACATCTAATAACCATCGCATGTCATTTGCCCCTTTAATGCTTGTTTTTATGTTCCGTGTGGCTTAGTGTCTTATAGTCACTCTTGAATATACTTACATAGGCAAATTAGAGGAAAACATCAGTCAAACCTGCGCATTATCTCAATGCAGTTTTATCTTTTGATTTCTCTTGAATCACAAATTACACCTCAACACGGTACCCTAATGAGTCCAACCAGGAAGCATATTCATTTAAATATCCGTTTAAATGAGGGCAACTATACTCTCAGCAGTATTTAATCATGTGTGGATAGTCTCGAAAGATGCTTAGTGCATAGATTTCACCATGCGCTCCAAACAGTTGTATACAAATTTAAATGAACCCGAATAAATTGATATGCATACTCTCTTTTATTGCAATGCCTTAAAAATTCATCCATTTGCTTGAGAATGTTTATTTTCGATAAAAAAATATTGAGCAAAATACATCAATAATAGTTTGGTGAACCGTTTTATATTATTTTACACGATAGGACCAAACATTTATTTGAATTCCAGATCTATATTGAATTATGATAATCACGATCTGAATCTTTCATATGATCTGGTAAAATAGAAAATGTTAGCCGAATATATTTTACCTCCTAATTATAAAATCTAAATTACTGATTAAGTAGGACATTCATTAGAAAGAATTTTCATTGTTTTACGGTTGTCTACATGTATTTTCATTTTGTTTTCCTGTGCAATAGTTATGCACAGGGCGGAGGATATGTTTTGCGACAAGTTGCGGTGGAAGCATTTACTTCTGAGATAGAGTTAGGATGATATTAATATGATTTTGTGGAGTCGTTTTGGTTCTCCATAAGTTCTCTTATCTAAGGAATGTGTGCACTATAAACCAAATGACTTGTGTTATGGTTGAGCCTTAGAACTAGGATCCAGCACTATAATAAGACATATCTTGATAAGGGTTGGGCGGTGTCGACGTTTCTGCAATTAGACAGTGCAGATTATCAGGTCGAGGACGTCTCCCGAAACGGAGACGTCTCCCAAAACGGAGACGGGCGTCTCCCGAAACGGAGACGGTTACCTGATTTTGTATATTTGGTAATATTTATTTATAAAAGGGTAATAACACAATAACATATATTGAATTTCATGAAAATAAGTCAGCGTTTATTGGAGTATATTAGCTTGAATCTCCATGCTTGGTTTTATTGCCCAAGCTTTGTTTCGAGAATTATGGATCAAAATAAAAAGTTGATTAATTCAATTATGTAATTTTTTCTCCCATTCATCAATGTTTAAGACGCCATATCTTGTTTTGTTTCACATGTTATATCGTGATATTTTCGTATTTTTTGCATTAAAGTATATGTTATCTTATAAATTAATAAACTTGTGAAATTCAATAAATGCTATTGTGTTATTACCATTTTATAAATAAATATGACCAAATGTACAAAATCAAGCAACCGTCTCCGTTTTGGGAGACGTCCGTCTCCGTTTTGGGAGACGTCTCCGTTTCGGGAGACGTCTCCGTTTCGGGAGACGTCCTCGACCTGATTATACACTTTATTTGATGGCAAAACTCAATGACTGGCTTATGTTTGCAAAATTCTAGTTTTAATATATGTTGATCTTGTTGTGTCTTGACAAATGATATGTTGTTGAAATTTAAGTTTAATGAGGCGTTGATTTTCCAATCAACAGGTGGCTCCATACATGACTGTTAACATTCGTACATCTTTGCTGTCTCTGTCTCTCTCTCTCTCTCTCTCTTTCTTTCTCTCTCTCTCTCTCTCTCTTTCTTTCTTTCTCTTGGACAACTGAGTAGTATATGAAGTACAGTGTTTTGAGGTGGGGTTGTCAATGTGGCATTGCAAATAATAATTGTTATACGCATGTGTATTCTGCATACATTTGTAAAAGAACGGAAATCAAGGTCATTGCATTGACCAAAGTCATCCTTCATTTTAGTTCATTTCCTAGCAACATATATGTTTATCGAATTCTGATAAAATTTTATCGCAAAATTGTATTTAAACTATTATCATTATGGTTTGAAAATGGTTTTGTTGCTCAATCAAAATATCAGGTTAATCTGACCATAGCTAAGTAGTTATATGATATGACGACGCTTAATATTATGACGTCATAATCAAAATCATTTTCTTTCAAATAATTATCTTGGAATTACAGGGAGAGAAATTATTCTAATTAGACATTATATGAGAGTCTTTACCTCCGGACAAACAGCTCTATCTTTCTCATCAACTTGATATTTAGTAAGAGAATTGTGTGAGCTCTGGTTTATTCAGTCGAGGATTGAATTTGATATCAATGCCTTCTTGCCAATTTTGCAGTTTTCTCTTGTGCATAGTTGATGAACATCGCAATATAAGTGCCAGCATGGTAAGAAAGCGCGTTTTTGCTTTGGCACTTAAGCTGGAAAAAAAATATATTGAATACAGTTTAGATAAAAATATCTCTGTGGAATTACCAACGTCTCGTATCCATTAACTTCTCTGCATCTTGCTCTCACTATGCCTTAATCAAACGCGGAGAGTTTGCCCGAGCTTTGACATAGTTACCACCACGTCTCCACGTCTAGATTTAAATCCTAGCATTAGTAAGCAACCTTTTTTACTTAAAAAGAGATTTGTTCGCACTTGTTTATCCACTTTTGATTTCAAAATTTGATACAGCTTCTTATCCACTAAATGCAATTCTACATATATTCTTCAGTGAAAGGCTTATAGATGAGGGCTAGCTTTTATATGAACATGCACAAAACTTTCACGCAGGATTCGGATGAATAATCTATATCACTATAAATCTATTACATTATAGATGTGTAAAATGCTGAATATTTGTTAAGCAACGTATGTTTTATCAACATATCAGTTTAGGATCATCACACCAATGATCTATGCAGAAAAAAAAGTCAACAATTATATAATTATATAATAATTAATTAATTCAACGATTTTTCTCATATTTTTAAACAATTTACCCAAAACAAAATATAACAGCAAACCAGCACCTTGTATAATTACTTTAATGTACCTTTATCACATTTCTGTGTTGGGCGGGAATGTAGATATGAAAAATATAGGTTGATGTAACATATTTCATTAAAACGTACGTTGACGCGACATAACAATGTAATGATCACAAAAGAAATAGGAGCAATAGGGCATTTTACCAGTTGTGAATAGTGTGTGATTGCATAACAACAGACCAACACCACAGCTCCTCCTTTTATGTGTTTATATGATATTTTGTTAAATAATACGTTTTTAACTCGCTATAACTCGATGCGCTTTGAAGATATTAGAATTATAATTTCAAAATTTCAAAAATAAACTTCAAAATTTACTTGAAATTAAAGTAAACTTAATAGATCTAAATGAAATAAATGGATACTTTTTTTCCTTATATAAACATAATTGATTGACTTGGTTTGATTATTAAGAAAGAACTTTTACCACGAAAATTTTACATAAACTCTCTGGATCTTATATATCGCTCACTCACCTAACATCAGCATCATATTATGAAGTATAGGTTTGAAATAATCCTTTGTAATGAAAGCAACGTTTTTATCCGACCTTTTAAATTGAGCTGTGACTTCTGGACTCATCGAGTCCGTATTGGAATATTTCACAACATAGATAGAAATCCTCGAAGACGAAATTCAAAGTCCGAAGCGCTCGGTACAATGGACGTGATACTTTTGTTTATTGTTTCTGCAAGAATCCACACAGAATGTCGTGTGTCACTATCAGAGCCAAGCCAAACAAGCAGGGTGTCCAGTATTTATTGGAAATATAGGAATAAAAACAGACCATAGTACGAATAAAACTGTCAAACAATCTTTAACACAAAGATTATTACGGATTTGTTGTCTGATATATCGAACCACATATTAGGACCTACTTTTATCACATTTGACCTTGTTTTCGAACATAACACCAAAACATCAACAAGGCCTAATTTTGCTGTAAATCTAATAGGAAATAAAGCCCCTCACACATATTTCGGAAACAGTCAAACCAGAAAGCGAATCCCAAAATATCTCTGTGTGATTTGTAAAAAAAAGCGGTGATAGCCCGTAGTTAAAGCAACTTCGCAATAAATGGGCACATATAAAATGTTCTGGTTATATCACAAACGAAAAGTACAACGATATCATTAAAAATAACATCACCTTGAATTTCAACTGAAGTGCATGCGTAGCATCAACCCTACCTTTTCATAATGAACCTGAAATGCAAATAAGCAATGTCAATAAGACGGAGGCACTACCGCGAACTCCTACCAACAAAAGTAACACTACGAACTCCTAACCTCTCAAAATCAAAGAACGGCTTTTTGTTGGTCTGGATATTAGATCAATCCTACCGAAAATATACCAATTGAAATTGTTCGTACAATACAATAGCCAGGTAGTATTATCCCTATGTGAGACATGGCTCGAAAACAGTGTTAAGCCTAATGAAATTCATATTCCTGGATACAATTTAGAACGTCGAGATCGAAATAGACGTGGAGGTGGTTTTTGCATATTTATTCGAGACAATATGTCATATAGTATTAGAAAAGACCTAAACTATGGCGATAAAGAGGCAATTTTGTTAGATCTGCTCCTTCCAAAAACACGTCCTATTTTAGAAGAATTCATCTACCGCCCACCAAGGCAAAGTAATTTTTGGATAAACTTGAAAATGTAGTAAAACAGACTGTAATTCAGAGATATATATACTTGGTGATATAAACATTTGCATTAAAAAACAAAACCTCGGGCTTATCTAAAGCATAAACAACTATGTTAAAACAAAATGGCATCAAACAAGTCATAAAAGAACCTACCCGGATCGAGACAAAGCCCTCATATAGATCATATCATATGCAGTTCAGAGGATAAAATCAAACAGTGCAGCACAATTCCAGTATGTCTAAGCGATCATCTGGGAATATTCTGTATGCAAAAGATACTAAAGGAAATATTCAACTGTCATAATAATATTTCAGTAAGATCTATGAAACACTCTTCTGCGAAATCATTATGCAATATACTTTGTGAAGTAAACTGGTCCTCTTTCATTTCATGTACCGATGTAAATTAAGCCTAGATAAATTTAAAATCACACTTCCTTAACACTCTGTAGTTTATAACACCTATTAAGCAGATTCGTGTTAAACAATGAACATATCACATCTACTATTTTGGATAAAAAAGCCAGAAGAGATTTCTATTTCAGATAACTTACCAAGGATTAAACCAATATTGACGCTAAAATGTTATATCAGAAACTCATAAATTAAATCCAAAGAGATATTGAACAAGCGAAATAAGGATATCTTTAAAAAAAACTAGAAATAAATATCGATAAACCAAAGAAACTCTGGGTTAGTCTAAACATCCTCTATTGTAGTAAGAAATCGAATCAAAAACGAACATCATTTTACGCATATAAGACAGGCTGTGTTTTTTATACTAAAGACATTTGTAACATTTGTAACATCATTTTACGCATATAAGACAGGCTGTGTTTTTTATACTAAAGACATTTGTAACATCAACAGTTTCTTTACAGACATCGCATCAAAGCTTGTCAACATACTACCCAAATCAGATAACAAATTCAGTGCGAAAAGTGAGTTATTCAAATCTCTCTAAAGGAAAGCGAATAGCACCAGGTGCGGTTAAACTGTCTCCTGTATCGGAGGCTTTTGATCAATGCATCCCCAAAAGACAACCGGAATGGATACCACATCGCCAATATTCTTAAGGGACAGTGTGGATATCATTTCTCCTTTTGTGACCCATATCATTAACTGTTCTATCGTCTCCGGATACGTCCTCAGTACAAAAAAAATGATAAGCACGACGTCAGCAACTACCGTCCCGTCAGTGTTTTGGATGATGTCTCCAAAGCCCATGAAAAGGCCGTGTACAAACAAACCCCAAGATATCTACTCAAACGTGATTTGATCTACAAAGTCAAGTTTCAGACCGGTGTACTTGGCCGAAATGTGCCTTCTTTACCTCACCTATGACATAAAGCAGCAGACAGCGACAGGTCTATGCACGGGTATGCCTCTGCTTGACTGCAAAAGCATTCGACAGTGTAAACCACTCAAAACTTTACTCGATAGGCATAGACCCAACATGGCTCTTATCATATCTCTCCAATACAAAACAAACAGTATGTGTAAATTATTTTTTCTGAGTTTCTTGTTTTGTCTTGCGGCGTCCCACAGGGTAGTCTGCTGGGACCCCTTTCATACTTGTGTTACTCAAATGACATGGAACTATCAGTATCTTTTAATCTCTATCTATATGAAGATGATAGTGTACTTATTGTAAGCCATAGAGATCCAAATATTATTTCAAATAAGCTAGGTGTGGAGCTTGCTTCATGTAACTAATGGTTAATAGATAATAATTCGTCTCTCCACGTTGGAAAAACTGAGTGTACACTTTTTTGCCTCAAAACGCAAATTAAATAAAGTTTCTTTTTTCAGTAGAATACGGTGTAACTAAAATTGTTGGCCGAAAACTAGTTAAGTATATTGGTGTAACGATTGACCAAAGTCTATTTGATGTGTCAATAGCTTATTCCATTTTTTTTAAAGCAATGGGCAAACTCAAATTCTTGTATCGCCACATAAGTGCCCTGAGTTTGGCCATGAGCAAAAAGCTTAGTATAGCTTTGCTCCAAATGCATCTTGGACTATTGTGCCACTGCTTGTTATCCCTCTCTCCCAAAAAATTCTCAAAAGCAATATGCAAAACACAAAGCAAAATTTTACTTTTTATATTAGACTGTTACCCAAGACAGCACGTTAAGCAAGTCGAGTTCGATTCATTTAACTTCTTGAGCATCTATGATTGCGTCGAACAATTACATTTCACAAACTAAGGCCCGGTTACTTGAGAATTGGGTTCAAATTAATATCCAAAGCGCATCACGTCAATACCAGAGCTAGTGCGAGAAACTTCTACGCAAAGCAGGCCAATGGAATAGAGTCGCACTCGTTCATTGTACAAGGTATCAAAGATTGGAACAACCTCCCAGAAGAAGTCAAGAACATTGTTGATTACTTTTATTTTAAATGTAAAGCAAAGCAATTCTTAGGTAAAAGGGCAACAAACAAAGATGCGTGTGTGTTTACCTAGTCGTACATTCAATCTACTACTATATTAGTATTATGTGTTCATTGTTATCAAATGCGTTTAAAGTTCTCACCATGTATAGCACAGTATCGGTGTTTTTTATGTAAGGGATCCCGTTGGAAATAAGCTCTCGAGCTTCCACGGGTTATCCTTGTATTATCCTTGTAGTATTGTGTTAACATTCTGCGAATATACCACTTCTATTTCAATATTGCAATGCTGTTGTCACACTATTTATTTACTGAACATATACAAAATAGTAAATAAATGAATAAATAAATAGATAAATAAATAAATATACATTACATAACTTTGGATGAGCTCTTTGGGATTGATTTACATTTAGAGATGACATAATCAGGAATCGAGTCTGCCGATGTGACCAAATAGTTGTTAGGTGAGTGGTGAACGCAAAATAAGAAGCACCCTAACAGTCAATGAATTAGAAGGACTACTAGTCATAAACCTGACAAAGAAGCACAACAGGAAATACAAAGTGAACTGTACATAATCAAAGAGATACAGAAAAAAACCGTTACCGCATCATTTGGAAGATCATGACTACTCGAATTACGAAGACCCTTCATTTACACTGGACCAACAATACAGTGATGACACAGGCTGAGCATCTACTTCCAAAATTGTACTTGAAAATATAGAGAAAACTCCCACAAAAAACGGAAACAGGGAAACCTACATTTAAATCAATCAAAAACTGAAAGATATCACATTAAAAAGGTGGTGTCGAGAGCTGTAAATATGTTGGTAGTCTCCTCGGTACAACTGAAGACATAGAAAGGCGCAAACAACTCACCAACACCGCTTCATCCAAACTAAAACCAATATTTACTTACAAACATGTAGGCGTAGATACTAAGATCTGAATATTCAACGCATTGTAACCAAGTATTTTCTGATTTAACTGTGAAATGTGGACTCTTACAGATACGCTAGAGAGAAAAAAATCGACGCGTTCCAGAGACAAATCCTTCGGCCATTGGCCCGTTGGTGGGAGAGACTTACTCTGCTCAAAGTAATCCAGAAGTAACTAAAAGAAAGTGTATATAAATGCAAAGTGCGATTATGCTAGCTCAGGATATAAAGGAATGGAGAAAAGTTGCGAATGAAAAGTGATATTTGTTGTGAATCTATCTGTGAAACGGTTGGATTTTGATACTGCAAGTGGTTAAAAAAGACTCTACGAGTGAGAAGGATTTAATAAAGACTCTACGCGTGAGAAGGATAATTGATTTTTTTGTACACAATGACTAAGCTTGCAAAGGCGTTGTGTTCAATATCATCATCATCATCATAGAAGTCGTCCCTATAAAACTATTTCCACATCAGTAAATCTGAGCTAATATATGAATTCCTTACATCGAAACTTAAAAAGAACGTTTTTAAACTTATGGTCATGAGCACTTCTGTAAAAGACATGCTCGAGCTCTTCGCCTTATTGTTCCAAGGTTATTCCATACAAACAGTCCCTCTAAAAACACAATCTATTAAAATTAAATGAACTGATCCAATACAAAACAGGAATTCTGATGTATCATGCATATCATGGCAATATTCCTCCAAATTTGAGACATATATTTACTATTGGAACGACTGTACATTATGTTACGAGACAAAAGAATAAATTAAAAATACAATTCAGGAAAACAAATATAAAGGCATTGTGTGTATCTTCCATCGGCTGTAAACTTTGGAACGCGCTGCCATGTAAATTAACCAAACTGAATAATATAAATATTTTAAAACTTGAATATAAGAAATATTAATCAG
>LQRL01095787.1:7065-17448 GCA_001703475.1 Hydroides elegans | reverse complement strand
TCCCCCCCCCCCCCCAAAAAAAAATGTATATGCATAATACTTATAGAAAATATATTTTAAATTGTTAAATAAAAATGCGCGAGCAATTTTCCTCAAATCATACATGTACAACGAAATGCAGACAACTTTGAGACGTCGTACTTAAGGTATCAACGGATGTTTTTCACTTAACGTCCTTTGGGTGTCAGATATAGACGGCGCAGCGACGTCTTTAAATTACGCCCATTTAAAATTACACCTGGGCTCAATATAGGACCAAGAAAGGTCTTGTATAAATAACGTCAAAAGGACGTGAATATGACGAACCCATGCCGAGTGGGATATGACATCAATTGTTACTTATATCGGATCAAATTCAAATTGTATGACTATCCATGTAAGATTTTAGCCTGCCAATCAAATTAATAATCATAGCCTATACATGTATATAAACAATTACAATGAAGAGATCACTTCGGACATGATTTAAAACAAAGTTATGAAGGCGGTAGAAAATTATCCAATGTATGCAGTCGAACAATATATTTGTGCAATATGCGGTGTTCAATCTATAACCTCAAAATGCCAGATATATATAAAATAACACATTTATACATATAAAAATATATAAATTATATAGTAAAATTCAATTTAATATCAATTTATTTACAAACATATTTATCAATCAATCTTTTTCACACTTCAGCATTTCATCATAACCAAATTTCATCTGCTGAACCCCGTCACCAAATGGGCCATCCTTTTTGGTATGACTGTCATGTGACGTCAATTGATCGGATGATCAATAGGTCGTGCCATATTTAGATAGAAATCCGCTATGTTTTGATTACTTTTCTCTGTCACCCCTCACTACCGGCTAATACAATTTACACACCAGGAAAAAGCAAAATTAAATGAGTTTTTGTAGAAGCTCCTAGTGTATCATTTTCCCCAATATATTGTAATTTGAAACAAAGAGGTGTTATTGATACCCAAAACACGGCAGAAGTAGTTAAATACAAATCCAAATTAATAATGATGTTGAATGCTCACCCTTTGTTGCTTAAACATGCATAATCTGGTTACATATAATTTCTTTCTCATTACATATTTACGAATAGAAAGGTAATAATGGATTAAGCAATTTATGATATTTTATTTGGGATCAGATGACAAGACCTGATCAAGAAATAGTCTCTCCAATAACCATTACGTGGATCACCCCTTGATCGCAAAACCCCTCTCCCCGGTTTGGTCTCACTACTCTTGCTAATGCTACTCCAATTGCACTTATTCGGGTAAATAAAAGGGACAACAGAGGACAGGATAGTTTACGTTAACGGAGTAGTAGTCCTTTAAACAAAATGTACATTTATATTTGATGCTACATGCTGTTGTATTTAATTTGAGGAATGCTCAACACATTGCAAAATATAAATGTAATGCTTAGTCTGTTTGAATTTTAACCCTACACATTGGCGCAATAATTCGGAGTCAATCGTTGAAAAATAATACCGGCGATACTAAGTTAATGAGCATTTAACTTATCATAATAATACTTATCGAAGACAAGCAACATAGATTTAGTTTTTATTTATCGAAGTACATTTGCTCAATGGCGGGATATTTATTTGTGTTTATTTATATGAGGAGGTTTAAACCAATCATATATTAATAGGATATTAATCATTGATATGAGAAAATGAGGTAGGGGTCAATTTCATTTAATCATTTACTAAAATCTAATGCAATAATAGATAAATTAAATTTGATCATACAAATATAAGTTTTTAATCATGATTGCAAAATATAACGATTAAATAACTTTATTGCCTTTTGTCTGACCGATTAATTCGACTCTTTTTCTTTTAATCATGTTTATTTCATAATCGACGCAATTTGTCGAAATATTAATTGACAATGTTGCTTTGTTTTTAAAAAGTTAATATTGTAAAGTTCAAATTTGGTTATTTACATGTATATTGACGATGTTTGAACTGTTCATTAATTCGGGAATGCAACTATAGTTTCTAGCACTATGTTGACGGAATATTTACGGAAAATTATTCAGACCCATGATGTTTGTGTTTACAAAAAGAACGGAATAACTATATATAAACGAACGTTAAATTCATTTTGTATGTGCTCAAATCAAATAGTTCGATGACAATGATAAAATATGACTGCATGATTACAACAGACTACTACTCATCTCCATTTGTAAGGAGAATGGGAAGGGGGAAGGTCAAACCGTACAACAAATGATCACTATAAAATTCCGATGATTTTTTTCTAAATAGTTTCAATTCATTATGGTCTGTCTTTCCATTACATTGTTTCCCATATTATATTTACTCAGACGCTTTGACTTATGCATTTTTACATATACAGGTCACGCCCGTATTGCTTAATATAGTTATGTTCGCTACCAAATGCGTTGCTTCATTATGTTTCCTATTCAAAACATATGAAGCATATTAAAATGTAAAAAGTTTAATTTCATATCCATTTACTTCATCTCATTGTTTAAGATGGTCGGTTAATAGAATATGACAATTTTTATATCATGCCTCACCATCAAATAAATATGGCACCTTTAAACAGATCACTTCTAACATAAATATTACATGTTTAGTCAGGTTACACAATTACGTTATAAAATGTTGTTGGATGGGATGCTTTTATTCTAAAATAAAGCTGACAAAAATGAATTTAATCATAAAACGATTTAATTGTTCACAACTATAATAATGAGCATGACACATTGCTCACTAAAAGCTAAAATGTGTTGACAACACATAAACTATTTTTGTATTAACCCTTTTTCGATTAATTGCGAATACTTGCATTTTACAATTAGTGTAAATACAAATGTATGTTGTTTTTGAGTGCATTTACTGTTCTTCAAAGAAATTAATAACATAACAGAGATGTTCCAAGTGAGTATTAGACATTTCGGCTCCTACCATATTGGCCTGCCCATTTGGACCCTTGGCCCCTTTTTGAAAAAAAAAACACTTCGGTCCCTCTTCAAGACACTTCGGCTCCTCGCGAAATAGACACTTCGGCCCTTCGTACTTTTACCCTTACATCACGGCATCGCTTTTGCTTCAAGTTAGTTTCAAAACAGCGTCCTCTTTCAATTTGCACGAAAGTGTATTCATGTGAATGAGAACAGAAAGTGCTGAAATCTCACATTCAAAAGAAATGTTGTTGTTTGTAAGATATTTATTTGTGTTATGGCATTGCTAAATAAGGTTAATATTAGCATGTTAATAAGCATTTTTTAAGGGGACAAAGTTGTACGGGCCGGAGTGGTAGTGACCGAAGTGTCCAAATACCTATAGTCAACATTATAGAAAAACATTTAGTTCGCCCATATATACTATTTTAACCACTTTAAAATGGTATACAAAATTGTATATAGCAATTCGAAAAGTTTTCCTTAATCAACGTTATGCTTATATATACATGCAAAATCTATAAAAGATAGATACAATTTATATTTATGTAAGCATATAAATTAAATTGCAACCTAGAATGTACAAGGGAGCCTATGTGTGTTTTTACCTATGTACAAATGAGACAAATTTTCAAACCTAGATTTTGTATCGAACTATTTGAACTATGATGTTCATATTTTTAAGATACGTTAATATGAATGTATATTTTATTTTAAGCCTAAAACTATTTTGATATCATTGCTAATATAAGAGATATTGAACTTTAGATTTGTCTCATTTGCACATAGCGTCTCATTTGCACATAGGCTCCCTTGTACAAGTATATGAAACGAAAGGGAATATTTGATTTAGTGTAATGTGTGTCCTAACCATGACGTTTTGGTATAAATGAAAGAGATCCCAAGTCAACTGTTTCCAGTGCAGAGAACGACGAATAAATGACATTAGCGATGGATCATTATATCAATAACTATTGACAAATTCGTCATAAGGTTACTGTTATCGAGCATAATCTGCTCCTTTGGCTGCTCTTTGAGTAATAAACAATATACAATGATAGAACAAAGTGACTTTTATATAATAAATAGTAATATTGGTACCAACATGTTCTACTTCACGAATTTCTATGTCAGGATAACTGGCGTATCATTATGATGCAATAATGCACTAACTGCTGAACTTTGAAAAAAGAAACACGAAGGAAAAACATACAAAAAATAGGTTCCCGTTTGGCCAGAACATAAGATAATCATACCTTTATTCAGATGAAAAAGGACGATTTCGCATAGATATATGTAATTTCTTTAGATTATTCATGCTATTTTGAAAGCTTTATTTGAGCGAAGGGTGTGATATTGCCAATACGTGAGCATACCGAGTCAAGATTTCGCACCTTACAGAATGCTACTGGTCAGCCTTGATCACATCCACGACGTGTAATGCTAGTTAGCGTTCTTTATAGAACATACAAATCCATAGGTAGCAGGTGCCATACCTTGTTAATGCAATTAGCGCCACTTTATCATTGTACTGATATCTGACCCCTTGCTTAGTATATGATGAGCAATGTGTTATGCAAACTAAAAGAGTCAGAACTGTGACATAGTTAGGTTCAGAGATGCCGTATTGACTTGTCCGGACCTGGACACATTGGACGCATTTGCAATTTTCCAATGTTTTCTTAATGGAAAACAGCTCGACAAGCGTCACCAACTTATTGAGTTCCAATGCGCGAGTTGGGATTCCGAAATAAACATTCTTTGGGAATGTTCACACTGTTACTCATTAACCATCATTGCTGTCCAATATTACCTCTTAAGTTCTATTCACAATAGTTCTACCTTTCAACAAACTTCGATAACTGCTCATTAAGAATTTGGTTATGCTTATGTATTTTGTCTTTTCTCTCTTGCTCATGTTTTATTTTATTTCCCGGTTCCCCGTTTTTCCATTGTTCTTACAGGGCGATAAATAACTAATCGCCCTGTACAGTGGGGAATTACTGAAGCAGGGTTGTCTTTCGAGAAACAATGGATGACTAATTGAGTACTTTGTGACACATATGTCACTATCGGTGACATGGATTAAAATGCTAAGGGCCTGGACACATTTAAGGCGTTTATGAGTTTCTCATATTTTCAAAGGCCTCCTTAGTATACGGTCACATTGAAAGCTTTTTCGAGTTTTTTTTCCCACAAATCATGTCTAATGTATTTTTTATCAGTAAGTTTAATCAGAACATAACAACGCGCTTCTTTTTAAGAAGCTAGTCAAGTTTAGATTGCCCAAAAAGAAAAACATTTGAAGACGGTTTTGTTTTTAGAAAAAAAAAATCCCGGAACTCTACCAATGTGGCCAGGCCATTTAAGCAAATGAAACGAAAAGCGTTTCTCGCTTATTTATTCAAGAGAGATGCGGCTTATAGTTTCCTAAAATAAATCCTTTAAAAAGAACATCTCTAATGAAAAAAAACAATAAATGCGCCCAGACCCTTAAATGATACGTGTACAGCGACGAATTTTTTATCCAATCTTATTTTTTTATTGTCTATAAATTGTTCTTTCCTCTATTTCTTTTTAATATACTCTATATATTTTTCCAAGCATATTTATCAGCACTTTAAAACGAAGACGCTTTAGATACCCATGATTATCATTTATTGATGTGATCACCCTAAACACGAATTGTAAAATGACAAAAATCCTTTCTGTTGATCTATTTAAACACTGTGTTTTTTAATCAAACAGCTGTTCATGTAATAGCGAAAGGCTCGACTTATGAATTGCAATTACGGACCGTCGCTAATTAGCAACCCTCAATTTCTTAAGAAACCTGGAAATAAGCCGGTTATCCGATTTTGACTCGGGCTATCTTCGAATTACACCTCTCGACTGCGTCTCGAGTTAGTAATTCTCATATCGCCCTCTCAAAATCGGATAACCTATACTTATTTCAGCCCTTTATGAGAAACTAGTGTTAGCTGTCAATATTGCACTTTTAAGGACAAATCCAATATCCGAGTAGGGCATCGAGATATTTGCCGGCTCTTTTACACTGTTTTGATGGGGTCAACAACAAAGTCAATTGCACAGGCAGCAATGGCGCTATATGAACTTGATATGAGAAATTTTAGCATGATATATCAAAACATGTTTGTAATGTAAACAGCTACAAAATATAGAATGAAGCAGGGTATATACTAATATGACATCACTGTGAAAAATATAGTTGCCGATTCATCACAATATAATATAAATGCATAAGATATGGATCAGGAGACAAATAACAAGTCATGTATCTTGTCAAGCTGTACAAAAAATGTTGATAAAGATGTTTCCTAGATAACATTTTTATCGACAATTTTGTTCTAAAGCACAAAAGTGCTGCTCAAATCGTGGTTGACCAACAACAAAACGCGTTTTTTTAAAAGGTTTAGTTAATCGAACCAGCGTTGTTAAGGTATATTGCTTTTTGTTTAAAGCTGTTAGCACCAATGAAACAGTACTAATGCTTGCAACTTTGTGAAATGTGTCATCCACCAATTTGAGTATCCTTGTCTTTTGACAAATCCGCCAAGGATTCCAATTAGACACTAATGCAAAATGTATGTCAATTTGATATTCCTTGATTATTTTGCTCTTTTTGACACTTCCCACGCATCAATTTGTTTTCTTTATAACATTAAGGACTGGCAAAACTATAAATTAGCAATCAAAACATCATAACTAGAGCTTTAATAATTTTGGGGTAACTTTGTTGGCAGAAATAATCTACAATCTTAATCATACATACAGAAAAGCAACCTGTTTTGTTTCTGTTTTTTTTTTCTCTCAAGCGCCTGCCCACATACATGTAGTTGATTTCATTACAGAACATAAATGATTTAAGAATTGATTTTTTTTGACAGAATGTTTAATGAATCACATATTTTGGTTACTGATTCAAACTTTCCAACATGTGTTGCAAAAATGAAGTCGCAATGAACATTGCAAATAGTTGCGAAAAAAAGAAAGCACAAATAATACAAGAAATAAATGCCTTGTCATTGTGACTCAATATATCATTATTTTAGCATACGTTGCTTCAATACAAATTCATGATTGTTGTAGGTCACAGCGACTTACATTGTAACTATTGCCGCTGAGTAATTTTCCGCCTCTTTTCCGCCTCGAGAATGCCGGTTATGTTAGGATTTTATGGGTCAGACAAATCACATTGTGATAAGCGAAAGTGCCTCATTGTACCAGTTATGTGGCGTTTTTAGTGGCGATTGTCTAGGTGCATTGTCATAGAAAGCTCACATTACGGACTGGTAGGCTTGGTCTCGTCAATTCAATGTTTCCATGTTTCAGCAAAACTAAACGTTTCCGGAGCAAAAAAGTTATAACTTTTCTGCTGATTTAAAAACTTAAAACCGGAATGTAGAATATTTCAAGCCTTACCTAATGTCAGAGGTTAAAACGTTTTGGGTCAGGTGTCAATTGTGGAACTTTTATGGCTGGAAACTTTATGGGCGGATACTAATCTATCGGAATGAATCATCAGTATATCGGATTTTATTGACTAAAGTATGAGCTATATGTAATTAGATCCAGCTTTTACAATATGTATCGTGATAGAGTATACATATGTACACTTATCAAATATAACAAATGACCAGGCCCTAAGCACTCGGCGTATCCACCATTTACGACCATGTTCCTGTTATGTCCATATAAGCAGGTAACGCCAATATATTTCCACCTGAGCTGCGAAATTGTACGTTGTGCAATACCATATCTGTATAGAACATGTGAAGCTCTACTTTATGCATAAATCATAAAATACAATTCATAGAACAACTTGTTTTTATTTAACATTGAATTTAGAATGTTTTGAAAAAGATTACTGTTTTTTCTAAGCAGTTAAATTCAATCAAGGTATACTTCAATCGAATGGTGTATATATAAATATTCACGAATAAAGTACTACATGGGCCCAATCATTGATTATGTGATTTTGTCAACCTGGATACGCCGATAACGTGACTTTAAGAAACAACCATCCACGCATGTCGTCATTCAAAAATCTTGTATTACTCCCTTATATTGGAACATATGGCCTATTTCTATAATATGACCTAAGCGTGTATTGCTTTTTCTGAGCCGAATGCAAAAAGGGATGATAAAAACTATATTATTTACTATGGTGACGCATGTACATAGGACAAAAGAGACAACTATCAAAGACAAAAATCGATATTCAATCATTCGCTTTGCATTCTTTCCAGGCCAATAATGTCATAATTGTTCTGCCATGGGCAAACTATTTACAACTGCTGTGAATGTTTATATCGAATTTCATGAAACTGCGAGACAGTCAATTTTTTTGTGCTATATCAACTATCGTCTACCTTGGTTCCATAGCGCTGTTTACTCGGTGTTTCGATTGCTCATATTTATGTTTCTCAATTTCTATTGAAAGTAATCGGGACCTGGAGGGCAGTGTTGTGTCATGCTTTCCGACCCTTCACCGAAACCATTGATTTGTTATAATTAGCCATCATTGACTGTACAATGCTAAGTATAATTGTAAACGATTAAGTAATGAATAAATGGAAAATATTAATATAAATAATTTATGAAAGGAAATTATTGAATATAAAGAGGACTGAATATAAAAAACAGAAATAAGTCCGGATATCATAGCAATCAGAACAAACCTTCAGCACTCTTGAAGAGGGTATAGAGATGCTAGGTAAAATTTCTGATGATTATTTACTGAATAGCCTAGGGGAAAAGAATAATTGGACCAATACCTTTGTCATTGTCTCAATTATTACATTTGCAGTTTTTTTATACTTTTAATTTCCAACCATCTCATGAAATTACAGCAAAATAACGTTGCTATTGGAGATTTGAGCAGTAAAATGTTTGGTTTATAACGGTCTAACGCTTGAGCTCGTTTTACTTGCCATTGATGTCCCTATAATTGCAAACAGATAAGCAATATTGCACCATTGCACTTTTCCTGATAGAACTAATGGCCCATTCGGAAATCGTGGAATCACTGAATTTCGCTTCGGCCGTAATTCAACCGGGAGAAACACAAAGATGGGAATAACCCAGGAGCAACTAAAAGGGACTTGCATTAATTACAAATCAATTCATATTGTTCCAAGGAAAAATATGTATATAATACAGCTATCATCCTTGCTTTCTATTAATATTTTATCAAATATATGAACTTTTAAAGTTAGATTAATGGTTTCATATCAATGCATTCTGTGGTAAATATTTAAGACACATTTTTTCACAAAGCAAAGCTGGTCTATGAAAACTGTATGGGCGATTGAAGAGTAAAGGCTGCGTAGGCTATATGTATGGACAGAAAATAATTCTTTTTAATTTAAAATTGGTTATTCCGATAAAAAATATTATGTGTTAAACCTTAAACGCACTTAATTTGATTCTGAGCTGACTCAAAGATATTTTCACAATCGCATCGAGTCTAGAATAGACCCTATGTTACAGCCAGTATACAAAAATGCATTGGAATTTCTTTTCTTTTTTACTATAAAGTGATATAGGTGTGAATGAAAATCGATAACACAGTGCTACCAACATCAAATAGAGTTAAACGATTAGTTTTGTTTTTAATCAACATTTTCTTCAAATAATCAAAGATTGGTTGCGTTTTTGAATCGTTTTTCATCCCTACCGTTGCATCAATTAATGAATATCGAGGAAGAACACCTGTTAAGCATGATATCTTTGAATCCGACTTATTGTAATTGCATAAATATGTTCACTCAATGAGAGTGTTTTAGTTATTGATCTTTTGATATGCTTGATATAGCTCTGGATCTAAAGACCCTTTAACATTAATGTACTAAGGAATTGGAGGGTGCGTGTCTTGGCGCGATCTGCGATTTACGTGCGCGATCTGCTAGTGGTAACATATGCTGGATCCTGGCGAGATTGCGAGTGACGCGCAGAATCGCTGCGAAATGGAGCGATCTGGATGGCCAAACTTGAAGCGATTACGAGCGGTTGTATGACTAACTCATGTCTGGTTCCATTAGCAACCGTTTAAAATCACGGGGAGCATCACAACATAACCCCAATTTGAACCGCAAACTACGACGAAATATCTCAACTCAAAATTCTTTTTTTTTAAATGTCGATCAAATACCTTTTTTGGTCGATCGCTATAAATCATATAGTGTGTGATCGTCTGGGACTGGGTGATTATCCCCCGTGAAAACGAGGGGATATAGGGTTGAGCTTGTCCGTCTGTACGTCCGTCTGTCCGTCCGTCCGTCTGTCCGTCCGTCCATCCGTCTGTCCGTCCGTCTGTCTGTCCCGCTTGAGATAGGGTACTTTGTGCACGCGAGTTGGGTATGAAGAAGTTGAGCTAGAGCATTGAAATTGTATACACGCATACACCAAGGTCTGAAGTC